>VIAB01003521.1:67899-92383 GCA_009801035.1 Oophaga pumilio
ATAAGATCCTGTCTGCAGCCACCACTAGGGGGAGCTCCCTGCTTACAGGGATACAAGATAAATATGATAACACAGCTCCATTGTTAATGGATAAATAAAGTTACAGCTTTTAGAATAAGAATAGAAAAAAATGAAATCTCCCCCCAAAATTTACCAGTGATGAAGTGATATAGCATAAAAAAGTAAGCACTATAATAAAAAGTTATAATTATTAGGAATTGGTCTTGGGGTTTTTCCTTTGAGATCGTCCCCACCTCGTTATTCCCTTTCCTGCAGACCATTACTATCAGCTATGAAAGTTGTGCCAGGTTGTAAGATAACGAGCATCGAATAGTCGGATGGTTGACTCAGGCCCGCGCCCGACTGAGGTCTCGTGAATCTGCTCCATCTGCGGCCGTGAGATCAGAGAGGGTCGGGGCATAATTTTTTAGCTCAGGGATGTAAATAATGATTGTGGAGAGAAATGGGGACAAAATACATCAGAATTTTTTTTCAGTCCGGCTATGAAATGTTCTCCTCCGTGTTTGTCCTTCCAGGGAATGTACTTCGTCTCCTCTGTGCTCCTGATCCGGATGAGCATGCCCCTGGAGTACCGCACCATCATCACTGAGGTTCTAGGAGAGCTGCAGTTCAACTTCTACCACCGCTGGTTTGACGTCATCTTTCTGGTTAGCGCCCTGTCCAGCATCCTCTTCCTTTACCTGGCACATAAGCAAGCGCCAGAGAAACACATGGCTATGTAACCATGGCATGGACCACTAGGAGAGACAGATACACGTATCTGGGTGGTGCCTCATTGTGGTGGCTGTTAGTGGTGCCTTCTGGTGATGCTTCTTATTGGTGCCACCATCTCCTCATGGTAAAACCTGTTGGTATCTCTTGGTGGTGTCTCCTTGGGGTAGCTCTTGGTGGTGCTTCCTAGTGGTATCTCTTGGTGGTGCCTCCTGGGGGTATCTGTTGGTGGTGCTTCCTAGTGGTATCTCTTAGTGGTGCCTCCTGGGGGTACCTCTTGGTTGTGTTTCCTAGTGGTATCTCTTGGTGGTGCCTCCTGGGGGTATCTCTTGGTGGTGCTTCCTAGTGGTATCTCTTGGTGGTGTCTCCTGGTGGTACCTCTTGGTGGTGCTTCCTAGTGGTATCTCTTGGTGGTGCCTCTTGATGGTATCTCTTGGTGGTGCTTCCTAGTGGTATCTCTTGGTGGTGCCTCCTGGGTCTACCTCTTGGTGGTGTTTCCTAGTGGTATCTCTTGGTGGTGCTTCCTGGGGGTATCTCTTGGTGGTTCTTCCTAGTGGTATCTCTTGGTGCCTCCTGTGGGTATGGTGCCTCCTGTGGGTACCTCTTGGTGGTGCCTCCTGGGGGTACCTCTTGGTAGTGTTTCCTAGTGGTATCTCTTGGTGGTGCCTCCTGGGGATATCTCTTGGTGGTGCCTCCTGGTGGTATCTCTTGATGCTTCCCAGTGGTGTCTCTTTGTGGTGCCTCCTGATGATATCTTTTGGTGGTGCTTCCGAGTAATGCCTCTTGGTGGTGCCTCCAATGGTTCCTCTTAATGGTGTCTCTACTTGGTACCTCCTGGTGGTATCTCCTGGGGTGCCTCTTGATGGTGCCTCCTGGTGGTTATCTCCTGAAAGTATTTCCTGTGGTATCTCAGCCTGGCCTGGAGGAGAAATCCATTGCACATAACTTGGGAGGGTTGAGTCATTGGACTGCAGAGAAAGACCCTGACAAAATTTTGTTTTGAGACACAGGGCTTCTACACAATGCCTCAAGTTATTGGTATTGTATAAAGGGTTAATCCCATCTGGGACATTTGTGGTATCCACAGAATGATAGATGCATGGGCCTCCGTTTTGTGCGCTGCTAGTTTATTGGCGCATGTACGACTGACTCCGTTACACTGACAGCTGGTGAGCATGCGCACTTGGCAATTTTCAGACCTCCCATACAGATGAATGAAGAGAACTGCGCGTGCACAACGGAGCCCCGTTCACAAGAAAGATGTGAGACCCTCAGGTGTCAGACACTTATGTAATCCTGAATAATCCTAAAGTCCTAGACCATAATAACATGATGAAAATTGCTATAATCTCAGAAGAAAAAATTTTAAAAAAATTGAGAAAAATTAGCCGTAATGGCGGCCTTATCCATCGGCATCCAGCTTTTCCAGTTGCGGCTGATGAGGAAGATGCTGATTTTACGGGACCGTGCCCTATGGATCCATAGGTCGGACTATAAGATTTTATGGATAATCAGATGCTGGATTACTTGAAGATTTTTTTTCTTATTAAATTTTTTTTGTTTTTACAAAATGTCTTTTTCTCCTTCTTTTCACTTTTCTTTTTTGTGTACGGTCAATTTAGCACTATGCGTTTGCAAATTGGAGGTCTACATATAAAATTCCACTAATCCAGCTCACACCTATCTAAATGTCACTAATCCAGCAGGCAAAAAAACTGGGTAAGGATTTGTCTCTTTAGAGGAAGAGAGGGCGGTGCTTTGTCTCTTCAGGAAGAGAGGGTGGGGCTTTGTCTCTACAGGAAGAGAGGGTGGGACTTTGTCTACAGGAAGTGAGGACGGGGCTTTGTCTATACAGGAAGTGAGGGTGGGGCTTTGTCTACAGGAAGTGAGGACGGGGCTTTGTCTATACAGGAAGTGAGGGTGGGGCTATGTCTACATGAAATGAGGGCGGGCCTTTGTCTACAGGAAGTGAACATGGGGCTTTGTCTCTACAGGAAGTGAGGGCGGGGCTTTGTCTCTACAGGAAGTGAGGGCAGGGCTTTGTCTACAGGAAGTGAGGGCATGGCTTTGTCTACAAAAAGTGAGGTTGAGGCTTTGTCTCTACAGGAAGTGGGGGTGGGGCTTTGTCTACAGGAATTGAGGTTGGGGCTTTGTCTCTACAGGAAGATAGGGTGGGGCTTTGTCTCTACAGGAAGAGAGGGTGGGGATTTGTCTCTACAGGAAGCGAGGGCGGGGCTTTGTCTACAGGAAGTGAGGTTGGAGATTTGTCTCTACAGGAAGTGAGGTTGGGGCTTTGTCTCTACAGGAATTGAGGGCGGAGATTTGTCTCTACAGGAAGTGAGGACGGGACTTTGTTACTACAGGAAGAGAGGGTGAGGCTTTGTCTCTACAGGAAGAGAGGGTGGGGCTTTGTCTCTACAAGAAGTGAGGATGGGGCTTTGTCTATACAGGAAGTGAGGGTGGGGCTTTGTCTCTACCGGATATGAGGGCGGGCCTTTGTCTACAGGAAGCGAACATGGGGCTTTGTCTCTACAGGAAGTGAGGACGTAGCTTTGTCTACAGGAAGTAAGGGCGGGGCTTTGTCTACAGGAAGTGAGGTTGGGGCTTTGTCTCTACAGAAAGTGAGGACTGGGCTTTGTCTACAGGAAGTGAGGTTGGGGCTTTGTCTCTACAGGAAGAGAGGGTGGGACTTTGTCTACAGGAAGTGAAGATGGGGCTTTGTCTACAGGAAGTGAAGGTGGGGCTTTGTCCACAGGAAGTGAGGGTGGGACTTTGTCTCTACAGGTAGGTTAGGGTGGGGCTTTGTCTACAAGAAGTGAGGCTGGGACTTTGTCTCTGCAGTAAGGGCCGGGCTTTGTATCTCCTCAGGAAGTGGAGGTGTGGCTTTCTCTGTACAGGAAATGAAGGCGGGTCTTTGCATTTCTAAGGTATGTGTAGATGCGGCTTCCTCTTCCAGCTTATAGTCTTCTTTTTAACTGCATTCCGGCATTACACAGAGGCAGGCATGGTGGAAGACTAGCAAAAGGAAGTTCCAGAACCTATAGAACTGATAGAATGCTCTTAAAGAGGAACTGCAAAGCTATAGATCATGAAAGTGGGACAGCCCCTGGATGGCTGGGGGAAGAGGGAAGCGACTACATGTGCACAAACATCCATATGGAGTCACCAATTAACTTTTATTTTATTAACAACTTTTACTATGGACAGATATCGCCCTTAGCTGCGGCCTGGACGTGCGACTCCCATCTCGTCTCTCACCGACTCTCATGATCTCGATCTCCCGAGCCTCAGAGATGCAAAACAAGTCATAAAAGTGAAATATTTTACTGCGGCAATTCTCCAGAGGTTAATTATTACCAAGCAACCATAAATAATCAACCCGGGGCCAAGGCATAATGATACGAGCTTCTCTCCCGGCCCACCCGGCACGGAACCTTGGATCTTGGATTAGTGCTACGATCGCTTGTGTCTCGGAGTATCATTGACGGAGGCGGAATCCTCCAGAGTTTCTCATGTTTGGCCATAGGTGGGACCTCTCCTGGTCGTGGTGTCTACAGAGCGGTGTCATCATCGTTTTTCGGAGACTCCTCTGGAGTTTTCGTTTCCTGCATAATTGAAACAGTACAGTAAAAATATATTGATTTATCCCACGATGTAAAGCACGCCATAAATCGGAGGTATTAAATGTCGCTATTACACCCACCAAAGTGTACGTGCACCTTTTGGAGTCTGCTTGCCAGGTAACATCTACATAATGTCTCCTAACACCTTTCACAGGTCGCGCTGCGACACCACCTTTGATGGTTGAACTATGTTAGCAGTTTGTATCATTTACTATATTAAGAATATTATTCTTTTGTTAGTTATATTTGTGTATTTTCGGCTAAAAATAATTATTGCCATTGGGTTTCTTGTAAAGCGTTTGCATTGTTTGGATATTACAGGATCTCTATTTCATTGCACATTGCTGGCTGCAGAAGGAGTTCACCGAGAATCCATCAGTGAGCTCGTTTTGACTTTGTGATTTAATTATCTGTCTTCTTTCTGAAATCTACCGTCCTGAAACGAAGCTGAATTTTGATGTGGTTATAAATCAGCCGAGAGGCGTTTAGAAAGAGAAAGACGAAAGTCACAAACTCTCCAGTCAGAAGCAGCTCACTGACTGGTTCTCAGTTAACTCGTTCCGCAGCCAACATTGTGCAGAGAAGCAAGCGGTCTAAAAAATATTTTTAATAAATCACAATTGCAAAAATTATCTTTGGCCCCAAATCCATGCATTTAAGTAAAAAAAATGCCTTTAAAAGTATATTATTTTTTAACTTTGTCACACACAAAAAAATAATCTGAGCTTTATGTCATCTACATCAGCACAGCACCTGAGCTCAGTAATTGGCTGCAGCGCTGTTGAAATCAGCGCTACATCCAAACAACAGGGATGGGGCAGCACCGGAGACTTAGTGGTGGACTTTCTATTGTAAGAGTGGTCACACTATAATATTCTCTACTGTAAGAGCAGTTATCACATTTAAATTCTTTACGGTAAAAGCGGTTACACTACATGACCATCGGCATGAAGAAGACTAATTCTATAAAAGGTGTGGCCGTCTTTCTAAACCCTATGTATCCGGAATTAAATTTGCTTTCCTTATGTTGTGTTTTTTAATCCTTACAAACCATGTTACTATTTCATCTCACCATTTCGATGGGTTCTGGAGCTGATCTTGCTTTGCTAGGTGGAGTTTTTTGGTTGGTGCTTGTCTCCGCTACAGGTTCGGCTTTGCTGGTTGGATTATTTTGGGTGGAACTTGTAGGAGAAGGATTTTTGGTTTCCGGTGCAGGTTCAGCTTTGCTGGTTGGATTATTTTGGGTGGAACTTGTAGGAGGAGGATTTTTGGTTTCCGGTGCAGGTTCAGCTTTGCTGGTTGGATTATTTTGGGTGGAACTTGTAGGTGGAGGATTTTTGATTTCGGTTGCAGGTTCAGTTTTGCTGGGTGGATTATTTTGGGTGGAACTTGTAGAAGGAGTTTTGATTTCCGGTAGGGGGTCAGCCATTGATGAAGTTATTTGGATGTTTTGCGCCTTAAAGTGCTCATAACCCTCTTTTGAAACCACCAGTAATGTAACGTTCCCTCCTGCTTCTTTGATTTTCACCACAACGTCGTCATAAGCCTCCTTCTCCACGTTCACACCATTGACTTCAACCAAGAAGTCTTCTTCTTTGATTCCAGCCACATCTGCAGGACCACCCTTGACAACCTGTAAATAAAATCAAGATATGTTTTTAAAATTCGGAATATGAAGAGCATTCATGAAGAATTTAACCAAAATCTAAGTATAAGCAGTTCCTTATCTACAATTGGATGTGACAAAACTCTCTACTCTTCATTGACCAAGTAAACTGGACTGGTCAAGAGTGGACCTGCTTCCGGAATAAAGAAGCCATGTTTTACTAATGAAAGGGTTTTCGATCCAAAGGTTGAACCGCTATTGAGTGCAGAGAGAATATTAACCCATCTATTTAATAAAAAAAAATGACAAATGCCCTGGAAAATCTTCTTGATAGCTCAAAAAAATCAAGACAGGTCGAAAGACATGCCCAAGGTTATAAAACACCAAAGTACCAAACTGCTGTAGCACAATCCCCAACCTTAGCTTTATGTTGCCACCGTTGGCAATGGTCTTTGATACTATCATCCCCACCACCATCTGCAATGATTTACCTGCTTAAGGAACTGTCCTGGGACATCTTTGATAGCATTGAGGTTAAAGCCAAAACCTGAGCTGCCCTTCGTCAGTCGGCATAGTCTGGGCTTGTCTTTTGGATCAAGAGAAGATGTGGCTTCAGGTTTAACCGGCGCTGGTGCCGGGGCTGGCTTGGCAAGCGTTGGTTTTGGAGTTTCTGTTTTTATTGGTGTCGGAGTCTTTGATGTTTTCAGATATAGGAATGCGGAAATACCAGCCTGCAAAACCAAACGTCCAGAACATTATACTCTTCTTCTGGGCTCCTGGTATGGCATGGTGGTTTTATTTTGGGTAGTAATACATTTTTTGGTCCCTATAAAAACAAAAATTCTAGACCCCCTGGTAGTAAATCCACCTTCACACCGGACGCTTACCTTGGTGCATATTTCATCTGTTGCTTTGTTTGAGATCAGGAGGGTGGTCTTGTTTCCCCCCTTCTGGATGGCTTCCACCACCTGTTCGTGCTCGAAGGCCTCCACGGATTCTCCATTCACAGCGACAATGCGGTCATATTCCTTGAGGCCAGCTTTGTGTGCTGCGCTTTTCTTGTCAATTTCTACAATGAAGTGACCTGCGAAGAACATAGCAGTCACAATATTTATGGATATTGTTTTGTGATAGGTTATTTTTACTGTGGTAACCAACAATTTTTTGACGTGTGCCTAAGCTACCATCACCAACTGCTAAGCAGAAGGGCTTCGTCGAGTTGGGATTAGCAGAAGACAACCCCATCCTCAGCTAGTCCCTCTGTCTCCTGACATTGTATTTCCTTTTTATAAAGGTTCTCCTAAACACAAGGTTAGGAAAATCTGATTAATAGTGCCGGCAAAATGAGGTGGCTGCTGCCAATCAGACAACGCATTATTAGCAACTGATCTGCTTCCTATTATTCATAGGCTGTGACCTCTATGATAAGGAGACTCTGCAGTGCTCAGACAGGATTGTCTGTTTCTTACTGCTTTATTAATCAGATTTTTGTCAAATAAATTTAGATAATGATGTTCAGTGAGTGGTGAATCGAAGACTGTTTTTTAATCAACTGTGCAATTGTTCCAGGATAGTCCCTGGTAATAGAGCCTGTAGGATTAACCCAAATGTATTGTCTATCCCTTCATTGTCTTAAAGAGTCCTGCCACTTGCTAAAAAAAAATTGAGCTAAATGCTTTTTAAAATTCCCTGAGCTCCCCTGTTTCTGTCATTTTTTTCCATTTTGCTCTGTGTTGCTCCATTGCAGAGATATTCACATTTGTTGCTTTCGGAGTACAGTATGTGAAATTTCTGCTTGTAGCTCAGATGGGCGTTTCTTCAGAGTCTCCTCTGAGGGTGTGCGCTTTCACCTATCCCTCCCAAAGACTGCCAATAACAGCTCAGCATCTGATCTAGCGGTCCTACACACTGCTAAGCTGTGATTGGTGCGTCTGGTTGGGAAAGGGTGAAAGTACACGCCCCCAGAGATAACTGAAGAAATGGCTAGAGATTTCCCATAACGCTCCAAAAGAAACAAATGTGAATATTTCTGCAATGGAGCGTTGCAGCACAAAACGGAAAAAAGTACCAAGGTCAGGAGAGCTCACGGATTTTTACAAGGTTTTCAACTCAATTTTTGTTGAGCAAGTGACAGATCCTCTTTAAGCTGGCCCTTCACATCAGATAGCTGTTGCTCGAGTATTTTTTTGGCATACCAAGCTCTCTGCCGACTACCCCAATACACACAAGCATCCTGCTCAGCCACACATTTATGTATTTTCAACAGGGATACATGTTTCTCATAAAATTAGAACTATGTTCCTCACTTACACCTCCTGGAAATGTTTGAAAAATGACCATTGTTAAAATCGTTTGTGAAGGGAATAGTCCCTGCATTTTCCAATCATCGCTGACAGTGGTAGATTGTGTGGGGACACACCCAGCGGAATACAATTGCCCTGTTCACCATTTATATATTCCCAGTAAGAGTAACAGAGGAACAGCACAATACATAGTCCTAGGAAAACAATAGTTTTTAATGGGAAAAGAGCAGACCTTTCAGGAGAGGTCCTCTTTAAAGCCCCTTTTTTTTTTAAAACTAAGCGCACCACCCCACCCACAATAAAGTGATTCTTATATTAGCCAGTGGATCCACCGGTCGCATTTTTTCGTTACCTCTATGATTTTTCTCCTGTCTCAGATAAAATCCGTAGCCATCTGCTTCCCTCTCCAGCCCTACGATCCTCGGAGGGTTCGGCAGTAGCTGCAGGTTCGCCTGGTCTGCTGTGATTTTTTTCTTGTTTTGATCAAAGTAATCAGAGGTTTCTTTATCGACCACCAGGAACATGACGGAATCTCCGGAATCCTTCACCTGAAGGAAACAACGAGATGCCATATATCACCGATCAAGGCCGTGAGATCCGATCAGCCGTCATGTTGTCGGGACGGCCGGTGCCGCTGTAACTAAAGCTCAGTCAGACTTTCTGCAACTTTCTAATATATTTTGTGTTTCAGTTCGACATCATAGTCAAGATCTCTGCTTGCTGTGAGAATGGAAACCTGCATTGTCCTCTGAGACACTGAAAACTTCTCATCATGTCCCGTATGAGAACGTGTTCTCGTGGTGCTGTGTCAGCGGAGCATAATCAGATCATGGTGATGACAGTGCTTCCATTCACTGACCGCAAGCGGAGGTTGTTGAAAATGATGCCAAATTAAAACAATTAGAAAGTAGTAGAATTTTTTATAACATATATTTAACAACTTTTTCAAACGCTACTGTAAAAAAAAGTTTGGTGACTTGTACCAAGTTTTTGGCACCTTTTTAGATTGACCTAAAGTCAGAAAATGAAAAGAGAAATGTAGAATTGTGCCATACAGCAGACACTTTCCCAGTAAACCACGCTCTGTTTCTTAATACTTTTTGTAACTGGGAAGTGATGAAAAAAAAACTTACAATTTTTTGCTCAAAAATGGCACTTTAACTTCTTTTTTTTTAAAAGTTCACTCTTCTGCCAAAAACTGGAGGAAACTATTTGATAACCCATGACAGTTATAGGGTTAACAATAAAATTGTGACTGCCTGCAGACAACATGGGGAGCTCATTGAATATAAATGTTACACATCTTGTGCTCCACATTGGACTTTGTAGGTAGCCCGGTATACTCCCATGTGTTGAACTTCCAAGGCCAATATAATGCATCCCAAGACACACACCTCTGTCTTGGAATTAAGACTTTCCAGTATGACTTTTGGGTTGTGTCTGACTTCCAGTAACCCTTCTACATGTCCGCCAGCGGCTCCCAGGGTGCCTCCTGTTTACTTGAGTCTTCCAGGACTTTAAGACTTTTAGTTTGCCTTTGCTACGTGTCTGCCTGCGGCTTCCAGGATGTCTCACATCCACTTGTGGCTTACAAGACTTTATTAAGACTTAGCTTATCGTTGCTGTGTGTCTGCCTGCAGTCTCCTGAACATCTCCCTCCTACCTGCGGTTTCCTGCATTCCACTTGCCCGCCTGCAGTCTCCGGAACATCTCCCGCTTCCTACAAGTCTCCCACCTGTCAGCGGTCTCCATCTTTCCTCCTGCTTGCCTATGGTCTCCTGGACATTGCCCGCTTGCCATCAGTTTTCACCGTCCCACCTGCCTGTGGCCTCCTGTCCCACCTGCCTGTGGCCTCCTGGATGTCTCCTGCCTACGGTCTCTTGGACGTCTCCTGCTTTCTTGCCTGTGGTCTCCTGGACATTTCCCACCTGCCTAAGGTTTCCTGGATATATGCCGCCTGCTAGTGGTTTCCAGCATCCTGCCTGCCTGCGGTGTCCTGGACATTTCCCACCTGCTTGCCTGCGGTTTCCAGCATTCCACCTATCTACCCAGTCCCTCTGCTGTCCGAGTTCTGCGTGCTTAGCAGTTTAGCCTCTTCATTAAGGAGTTGGAAATGTAGGGAGTCCTCTACTCCAAAGCCCTTGAACCTGCTCGCAACATGAATGGGGGGGTGACGATGGCAATGTCATGACAGTTGAAGGGTCTGTCGAAGGCATCTATGTTGGTCATGCTTGGAAAAATAGAAATAAAGAGACCAGAAGGTCATACAGAACCCAAAATATTACTGATAAAAACTACAGCTCGTACTACAAAAACAAGCCCTTATACAGTTCTATTGACGGAGAAATTTAAAAGGTGAAGAAAAAAAAATTGAAAGGGGAAGAGGTTCCTGCTGGCACTCTGTCTCCCAAAGACCCTTAAAGATCTGGATCTGGTCCTTTCGCTCAGGCACCAGGGCTCTTGTGTGACTGCTGTCTCTGCCCAATAGCCCTCGTATATGATCTTACCTCCTTGACCAGTTGATCGTAGGTGTCCGCTTCAATGTTCTTGCCGTTTATTTCAATTAAGCGGTCACCTTCCTTGACGCCGGCTGTAGCGGCCACGCCGCCCGCTGCCAGGGTGTCCAGGTAAAAGCCTTTGGTGCCTAAAGGGCAGGAAATCCCATGAGAAGCATATCTGGATAAATGTATAATATCAATATTGTCAGAGGATTATGACAGAGGCAAGAGGTTCTTTTTAGCCTAAGCAACCCAATTTTGAAGATTTTGGTGCAACATCCAAGCGATTGAATAGGTTAATCTGCGTCCTGAAAGCGGGGCATGCCATAGTATTATCCATATAAAGACTAGACTAATATAATGGTTTGTCGTGGATTTAAAAAAAAAAAAAAACAGCGCCACCACTGTCCACAGGTTGTATGTGGTATTGCAGCCCAACGCCATTCACTTCAATGTAGTCAAGTTGCAATATCGGACACAACTCACAGACGGATGTGGCGCTGTGTTAAGAAGAAAGCCAACACTTTGTGACTTCTTACTCTTACCTTTTGGCGCCTTTAAGGAGAATCCAAAAGAACCTTTGCCTTTCACCAAGTAGCAGAGCCTTGGTTTTGGCGTCTCTGCTTCTCCTGATGGTGCTTTATTCCCAGACGGTGCTTTATCCCTAGATGGATCCGCTGGACTCTTCTTGGAATTTAAGTAAGAAACTTCGTCCTGAACTGTCAGAGTCACAGACGAACCACTGGCTTGAATGATCTCCACCACCTGTGGATGGTCAAACCCAAAATCACCATCATGACACTGATGCAGGACATGAAAAAGCAACCTCTGCCCTGAACAAACAAACCGTGACCAAAAACAAACTGTGACAACCGCAATGATGGGAGTTGTAGTTTGACACCATCTAGCCTGCCGACTCTAGCTCACCCTTCAATGGGACAACTTATTCTCTCGTCACATCCAACATCGTGGCAGCATGATGTCCCTTTGGCTGCATCCTATCTGTGGCTACAGCTCCTGTATAGACCCATGTGTCTCCATGGTTACAGACTACAAAAAAAACTTGCGTAGTCTGACCATGTAGTCATGTGCTTCTACTTCACGTATGTGGTGTCTCCATGTAAATTAGAGGCTTCCAAGACAGCACGTCCCTTAGACTTTTGAAAGAGAGCCCCGTATGTATGTTGTGAACGCCGTTCCTCCTCGTCTCTGCTGAATAGGATTAACTCGTAATTTCCAACAGTGTCTAGGAAATAGCAAACTGGAGTCCAGAAGGGGTCGGTTTAATGCAAACCGTATCCAAAATTGGACATTTCCCACCGCAACTCCATTCTTTCCCTATATGGCTGCCGGAGTGCAACGCTCAGCTGCCTCACTGGGAATGAATGAAGTGTCAGTGAAGCATCCGCACTACTGCTCATCCTTACAGGGACAAATGTTCCTATTGTCCCGATCTGCACCGGATCCCAACAGTTGAACCCTAACCGATCACCAAGTCGTCGCTAATCTGCTGGATAGATGATGACTTATTTTTACCGCTATAAAAGTCCTGATTTCTGAAAATCAAATATCAATAGACATATAAACTGCCATTTGGAAAGAATGGGCATGGACGCCTCCACATCCTCAAGGTGGTGTGGTCTCCATGGCATGACCTCCTCTGAATAATTTGTCACCATACTCTACCACTTACTAACCTACTGAAATAAGTTAGATTGATATAACCTGGTTACAGGATCTGACTACACCAGGTTTGTTTGTAGTCTGTAACCATGGAGACACATAGGCCTAGTAGATTTTTATTTAAGAATATTTGTCATTTTATATAAATAGCTTTGGATAGTAAAGAGTAATAAAACTCGCCCAAACCTAATACAGCCATTTTACCGCTTTCCTGCCATGTCAGATACTTAAGACCTGAGTTATCAGGGAAGTACTGGTTGGCAGAGAAATTCTGCTTGACAACCCCATTGAAAAGACTAGTATCTAAGTTCATCCATGTTTCAAGTCTAGAAAAGTCTCCGTTACCTTAGAGTGTTCCATGTCATCCACAAACTTCCCATTGACCTTCAGGACTCGGTCTCCATCTTTTAACCCAGCTTTATCTGCGATGCTTCCACTCTCCACCGACCGGACGAGGTGACCGGATACATCCTGCTCGACGCGCAAGAAAAATCCATAGCCTTTTCCATCCTTTTTGGTTAAAGAGCACTCACGGAGCTTGGCGTCCAGGGCCATGTCTGTGGTAGAGGAATATACATATGTATTATAAACCGGGGACATAGAAAACAAAGGCAACTATCGGAGTAGGAGTCATCGTCCAGTAATGCTACACTCGGGCTGGGTTATAATCAGTATGGCCGCCATTATCATATCTAACCCATCAATAAAGAAAAGGTTCCAAGTTCCCTTTTTCCCCAAAGAACGTTCGTCGTTGTCCAGAGGTCACAAGATATTTTTCTTTTCTTCTATCTCAACAATAATTCAAAGGACGAGTCTACCCTAACCTGAAAATTCCAATATGCCTTTAGTGAGGAGTCTGGAAAGCTCTATTTTGGGTGCTTTTCTGCTAATTCTACTCATCCGGTGCATTGGCTGTCTCGGTGACTGAGGCTGATTTCAAGGGTAAGAGATAGTCACCAAGCGACCTCCTACCCCCTGAAGCTTTTTTTGCTGCTGTTTTTGCATGATCCGTGAAAAATTCCAGGGTTTTGCCACAATTTTGAGCAAATTTTAGCTGCACGGTGAAGATGAATATCTGGTGAAATTTAATCCCCAGTGCCTGTCATGGGCAGCCAAGGGGCAGCTAAAGGAGAATCTCATATAACAGCACCCTATATCTTAGCGTCTTATGAATTTGACATGGGGTCGGGATGCTTAAACGGGTATTCCAAACATAGACATCTATAGCATATCCACAGAAAACGTTTGATGGATGCAAATCCCACCTTTGAGATTCACATCTATATCTTGGTACTTTGCTGCCCAAACCCTGGTCCATGTTGAGAGATTGACTTTGGTGAGGAGGCCATCGCCTCCAGGCAGTGAAAGAATGGAGAGGCGGCCGCGAATACATGCTGCCTACAAAATTTAATGGTGAGACGGGAACATTCGCGCCCACCGATCCATTCCTCATCAATCTTGATTTGGTGGCCACTTCCCCAAATTTCACTGGGGTGTGAGGACTCCTGTTCTAGAGGTGGAACTTTCAAAAGAGGGTCCTGTTTTTGAGATAGAGGTGGAACTCGCATCTATCAGAGATAGATGGCAGATCTTAAGGACGTGCAGTTATTTTCTAAGATGGAAATACGCCTTTAACTCCAGTCAAACGTTTTTGGAATTAGGTTTTGCTCAAGTTCTCTTTTTAGAACAGTCATAAAGATCACAAAATACCAAATGTAGTGCTGCCCACAATCTAGAAAAGTCCCCAAACCAAAAGGGCTGACGTTCTTCTGCACGCATTTCGGAGAAAACATTTCTGAAGCCTGCAATAAGTTACACACGGATTAGTTGGAGCTTTTCCGTTAGGCTTGCTGCTTGCAAATTGTGTACCGATATAAAATCCCTTATAAATACCTGCAGCTCTGAGCAATAAATAATAAACCCCTTTATACAGTCTGCACACACCGCCATTCAAACCTTACCTGTCAGATGTGGTGGGGAGGTCGGCTGGCTGTCCTCTCGCTGAGGATTAAGTCTTACCTTGAGTTGGCACAGATCAGCTGGACTTTGGTTGGGCAAAGGTTGAATTAAAAGATGATCTATTTAACTCCGCATTAGTGGATAACCAGGGAATTTTATCTCCTGTCAGGACTTTTACTGTTAGCACTGCATAGTACAATACTATATAGATATATTATATGATAATATCAAACATATATAAAGTATACAAAGATTGAAAAAACAATATAAAAAATAGAGTAAGAAAAAAGTATAAAAAAATGAAGTGAATAGAAATATATATATATACATCTATGTATGTGTGTGTATATATATTAAGGAGAGAGCATAAAAAGATAGAAAAAATATATAAGAATATATATAAAAATAGAGAAACCAGAGAGAAGAAAGAAAAAAACCTCATTTATGCAAAGACTGGCAATCTGTGATACTCAATCACTTGTAAAATGCATATAAAAAAATAAATAACTAATAACATTTTCATACTTTGAGATCTGGCATCTAGTTTATTTTTATTTTTTTTAATATAAATACATAATGCGTAAGAAAAAAAATAGTATAAAAAAAGCTATTTATAATATATAGAAAGCTAAAAAGATATATAATGATATAAAAAAAAAGCATTTGTAATATAAAAAAAGCAAGTGTAAAAAGATAGTAGAACATGTTATAAATAACAGTCTAAAACTATGCATAGGGTATAGAAAACTAAAAAATATACAGTTTAATTTACAAAAAATAGCGAAAGTATAAAAAGGTAAAAAATAGTATTTGCATGTTTTTCACTCAAGAGGTCTTGAAAAAACATTCGGGATGGTGAGGGAGGACCTCGCAGTATCTTTATGCTCTCGGTAGATATATATATATACTCTCTGACGAGCAAAAGGGTAACAAGGTTTTGAACTTTTGACTTTCGGGCTCCATATCTCACCGTCCACTACAAGTTCTGTCTTGTGACCACGATCACTTTATAGACAATCATCTTGGCTTTCTCATACATAAATGGCACGTCGCTGCATTGTTGTTACTGTTTTGCTCCTAAAGATCTACATTTTAATTTGTATTATTTTGTTAGTATTTTCTAAATCCACCTTTGGCTTTCAGCGCGGCCTGAATCCTTCTGCTCTCAATTAGATTCATGCATGTCTGGACCAAAATCTAATCCCAGGTCTTTTCTACACATTCCCCATGTTGGTGCACACTGGTCGCATCACGGGGGTCTGTATACAGCTTTTTCTTCACCTCTACCCACTAGTGTTGAATTTGGTTGAGGTCTGGGGACTGTGGGGACAATCCAGCACCTCTATTTAATTGTCATTGAACCATTTCTTCAGCAATCTTGCCGTATGCTTCGGGTGGTTGTCCTGCTGGAACATTATGTCGTCCTTTTCATAACCATAGTACTCGAGTGTATAAAGTAACTTGTCTTGTAGGACACTCACATATAGCTCAGCATTGAGACCACCATAGATCCTGTTTAAGTATCCAATGCCTTTGGCTGTGAAACAACCTCATATCATCAGGCTTCCTCCACCGAACTTGACATTTCCTTCAATTTCTCAATTTGTTTGACATCTTTTCCCTTGTTTCAGACCTACTTCAGGGCATAGTCTACAGACTTTCATCTTATCACTCCAAATCACCCGTTTCCAATCTTCTACTGTCCACATTTCATACATTTTTGCAAACCCGATGCTTCTTATGACGATATTGAAGTTGAGGCGTCTTCACCTTTTTTTTGGGCCACCATTCCAGACTTGTGTAACATGCGTTGCACGGTGCTTACATGGACTTCAGTGATCTCACTATTATGAAGCCTACAAACCTCCTCCACTGCCATATTTGCAGCACCAGAATTGGTAAACCAAAACCGATATTTTGTCTGGACATCCACCTCTTGGCTTTTCAATGCATGGATGGACTTCATTTCATATTCTTCCAACTGTCCTGGCGTTCATATGGTACCGTTTGGCAATTTTCTTGGCCAAGAGACCACTATCGATGAGCTGGATGATGCTGTTTCTCTTTTCTTTGACAAGCGAATCGTGGAGCAGCCATGCAGATTTACAATCAACCTAATAACACACTGATAACACAAAGATTTTCCAACCACCAGGAGCAAAACCGTAACAATGCAGTGATACGAGAAGGATCTGCATAACTAATCATATGCTAAATATTTGTAAATATTTGCAAGTCAAATTTATATATGACATAGCCAAGATAATTGTCTATAAAACGATGGAAGTCTCACATTCAAAGCTGTAGTGGATGGTGAGATATGGAGCCTGAAACTCAAAAGTTCAAAAAGTTCAAAACATTGTTACCCTTTTGCTCATCAGTGTAACTAATTAGCCAACTATGTATTGTGGGAATGCTGCTCACTTGGGTGCGTCGAGAAGCAAAACAGGAAGTGTTTACATTTAAATGTCCATGCTGGTTTATTGCTGCTTCATTAACCAGCCATAAGCAAAGGAAGAAATAAATAGCCTTCAGTGCAGAGAAAGCAAAGTAAACAGTTCTGACAAAGTCTCTGTCTGTAGAGCCAGTCCTAGTCACACAGGCTGGATAGCATCCAATATACAGCTCAGTCTGGATATACCACCTAGCAATACTCCAGCATAACATCACAGATGACAACTGTTTTTTCCACCCATATTTGGCCACCCACGTGGGACTCAGTATCTTGGGAAGTTTCATTGTCCACTCTGGCCACTGGATAGTCTTTACCAGCCCCATGAATATAGCGGACGACAACCTTCTTGCATGGGATCAGCTGGAGAGGAAGTGTGGCAGTCACGAGGGTCACCAAACTCCCTGAGTCTAGCACTCCAGTTGCTTGCCAACCCTTTTCCTTTACGGAACAAGCTTGTGACCCCTCATTGGGTGGTTCTCACCGTTCAAATAAATAGTGTAAGACAAACTAGCATATCACCGACTTAAACACTAAATCTCACATAACTTCATAACAATCTCTTTTATTAAAGATATATTAAAAAGACAGCAATTCTTAAATAGTAGCAATATATTATTATGGCTAAATATTAGTCGGACATCTGCAAGGCAGTATAGAAAGCATACGTTCACCTTATGCTTGGTATAATGTCACCCTACCTTGCCGCGGAGGTTGGCACCCTACACCTGTGCAATGGCGCCCCTGCTCGAACGTTGACTCTCCCTGTCTGACCCTATAACACCCTGGAGAGGAAGGCAAGGTAACAAAAAACAGACAGAAACAACAAGTGCACAAAGAATAATATTTCATATTTGCATCCTATAGTGGGACAGGAGCAAATCGCCATAGGTGAAGCTCAGTGTGACCTGCAACCTATCGCACCAAAATCTACACATGTATTAAATGGACAACATATGAGTTAATGTTTGTGCACATAATCATGCAGATGTGAATTTTGTCAAAGGAAGGTATGTTCAGAAAAAGATTGAGAAAAAACTGGATTAACAAAGCAAAAAGGTTGCCAGGTGTCATTATACCCAAATATGTGTCATGAGGAGTTAAATGACTCCATCCACTGGATACAATTATAAATATTGTACTTTGTCCCATCCAAATGGTTGCTTATGCTTATTCCAATCTTTCAGCATGGGTGACCTTATCTCCCTTTAATAGGGCCTTATAGTGTCAGAAAGGGGAGTCCACCTCCGAGCGGGGGCGCAATTGCTCAAGTGTAGGGTGCCAACTGGACATGAGCGAGCACTAAAATGCTCGGGTGCTCATTACTCGAAACCGCGCATTTCCTAATACTCGGATGCTCGTTTCGAGTAATGAGTTTAATGGGAGTCAATGGGAAATCTGAGCTTTTTTCCGGCAGACCCTACAAAGAGGTCTGGGGGGGGGGGCAGTGAAAATGTTCAAATGGATGGGAAAAGTGCTGAATGGAAGGAGAACAGCATGGAGAAGACCCCCGGAAGCATCTCTGACTCCCAGCTCGCTGCTGAGAACAATGGTGTCACACTTTTACTCCACTTTAAGGACTGACAATAAAACATTCCAAACCGACGAGAAATTGGAGTTTACAGGAAAAAAAGGTTAAGAAACATTCTTTCCTGTATAATGACTTGCATATAAGGCAAAATTTAAAAGGATGTAAAAAAAACATAATTTAAGTAAACCAAATTTGTTTTTTTTATAAATTAGGATATTTCAGTTGAATTTATGAAGGAAGCAAGAACTGACCAAAATAAGGGACTCAGATACACCCTGTATTAGACATAAAGGAGGCTTCATAAACATTCTGTTCACATTGTCCTGTATTGGCCTCGAAGACTATGCACGATTGAAGGTTTTATACCAAGGAAATGTTCTCCAGACCACGGAATAGTCTATGGGTGAGCAATATAATACCGATAAGGGTAAGGAAATTTCTGCATCTCTTGGCAGGGAAAACGCAGCTGCAAAAACATGCATTTTTGCCACCTTTTTGGTGCATTTTTCCCTCCGTTTTTTTTATTGATTTGAATGAAGTGAATGGTGAAAAACGCAGGTCAAAAACGCACAGAGAATTTTACATGCAGCAGATTATTTTCTGCAGCAAATCCAAGCAGAAAAAACGCAACAAAAACGCACACGGTTTTGGAGGCTTATGTAGCAACAAACTCCACCCAAGAAGATGTAATACCCTATGGGTGAGCAATATAATACCGAAGTTTTTTGAGAGTTGCATGACAACAAAATGTATCACAGAAGACAGAATACTGTATGGATGAGAAATTTAACACAACAAACATTTTTAACGCTTTTTTGGAGTGTTGTATATCATAAAAAATTTACCCCTGGAACACAGAATAGTGTTTTGGTGAAAAATGTAAACCAGCTAATTTTTTTAACACTTTTTGGGAGTGTTATATTTCATAGAAATGTACCCAAGACCATTTAATACTCTATGGCTGAAAAAGTTGAACCCAGCAAAATTTGTTAATGCTTTTTTCTAGTGTTATATATGACAAAAATGTACCCCAGACCACAGACTAGTGTATGGGTAAGAAATGTGACCCAGCAACATATTTAAATGCTTTTTTGGGGTGTTATGTATCCAAGAAATGTAACCCAGACCACAGAATAGTGTATGGGTAAGAAATGTAACCAAACCACATTTTTGCAGTTTTTTTTCACTGTTATATACCAATAAAATGTGACAGAAAGCATAATAATCTACTGATGAGTAATATAATCAAGAAATATTTGTCAATGCTTTTTGTGAGTTTTACATACCACCATAATGCAACAATAACAGTGTTAAACTGTATAGATGACTCATTGAACACATTAAAAAAGTTAAAATGTAAATATTTTGAAAGTGTAGTTGATGTACTTATACAGGCATTAAGGCTTTGCAGAATGTGCAAAGCCAGGCAAAAATTATATGGAGGGTCATCCATAGAGCCCTGAAAGGCAATATCTTGCAGACCTCATTCAAATATTGAATATTACAAACACTTTATGTGGTCCTGTCATCTGGTGGTGTGGAAAATTGTGGGCTAATCTAGACTTTGTTCATTTTTATGAGAGTGAGCCTATAAGCATTCTCATTTGACAGGCGAAAGTGCCTAAAACCCTCTCAGACAAGATGCTAGCGGCAGACAGCAAAACACCTCCAAAGCATAGAGGGACAAGTCATGCCAAGTGTCCCGCTTTGAGATCCAAGTTTGAGTTCAGAGTCACAGAGGAATTAGGGAGTACGCTGTTTTTGTCAGCCAGGTATTGCTTGACCAACTTTGAAAACATTTCCCTCCGTGTCAAAAATACCCGGTCATCAGACCCTGGACGCTGGTCTGGTGTCATTAAATCGGCCCACGCCTTTGACAGTGTACCCCTTCCTCTGCTGTGTGCTTCCCTAGCCTTTCCTCCTTGGTTGGGCAAGTGAGCGTGTGCCCTGCCACTAGCGTGGCTTGATGGGAACATATTTTGCACAATAGTCTTCTGGTTTATCACCATTTTAGAAGACCTTGCCACCTCAGGAAGAAGAGATGCAAAGTTCTCCTTGTATGGTTGGTCTAGCAGGATGAACAACCAGTACTCTTTTCTTGGCCAAGATGAATGTAACGCGAGGGTCACGGTAAAGGCAGCGGTACATAAAGTTAGCCATATGTGCCAAACTCCATACAGCCAACATTTCCTGGTCTCCATCTCCTCCTCCCTCTCTTCCTCCTCATTCCCATCCTCAGCCTATCCATGTAGGAGAGGCAGGATTAAAGTTGTGTGGCTAGTAGCCTCTGTTGCACTAGCCACCAGCTCCTTTTCCTCCACCTCAGCGTCCGGCTTCTCATTGATACCAAATCCGCGCTGAGCAGATGATATGAGGCTGGGCTTGTTACAATCTCCCCGTGTTATGTCTTCATCCATCACAATATGGTCCGCATGCAAAGCTTCATGTTTAATTGTGAGCAGCAACTGTTTAAGTAGGCACAGAAGCGGGATAGTTGCGCTGAGTGAGGCATCATCGCCGCTCACCATTTTTATAGAGTCCTCAGTCTTGGAGAACCGCACAAATGTCAGACATCCATGCCCACTTTTCAGTTATGTGTGGAGGCTAACCAGAACACCGACGGGCGTGTTGGAGCTGGTACTCAACCACTGGCCTCTTCTGCTCGCAAAGCCTTGCCAACATGTGCAGTGTGGAATTCCAGAGCATGGTGACGTCGCACACCAGTTGGTGAGCTGGCACTTGCATGCGGTGCTGCAGCACTGCCAGAGCAGCGGCAGCTGTAGCTAACTTGCAGAAATGGGCACTGATGCTTCTTACCTTGACCAGAAGTTCTGGCAAATTTTGGTAGGTTTTCTGAAACTACAGTACTGAACTACCAAGTGCCAAGCATGGTACATGTGTGAGCTTGCCAAGCTTCACAGCCCCCACCAGGTTGCACCCATGATCATTCACAAATATGCCTGGTTAGAGGTTCAGCTGCAAAAACCACAGATCTATCTGGTGAATTATTCCTATAAGTAACTCTTCAGGCAAATTAGCTTCAGCCGAGCCTGTTGCCTCTTTGCTGAGGCAGTGCTGCAGAGCTTTCAGCTTCCGGCTGATGTGGACGACATGCTCGGAGATAGGGCATCAAAGATGGACAATGAGGAGGAACAGGAGAGGGTGCAGGAACTGCTGTAGGTGGTGGAGGAAACCCTGAAAGAAGTAGGGCCAGCAATACTTAGTGTCGGGAGCACATGTGTCATGCCAGGATGTGACTTGGTCCTAGTATCAACAATATTCACCCATTGTACCGTCAGGGAAATGTAGAGTCCCTAATCACATGTGCTTGTTTAAGTTTTGTGCATCACTAAACAACATGTACTCCTATCCCTCTTGGAGCATGCAGGCTGAGAGGCCACAATCAAAATGTAACCTGAAAGATAAGAAAAACAAGTTAGATTATACTCACCCGGGGGGCGGTCCGATGCGGTCCGGTCCGATGGGTGTCGCAGGTCCAGGTCCGGCGCCTCCCATCTTCTAGCGATGACGTCCTCCTCCTTGCTTCTCTAATGGCTCCTGCGCAGGCGTAATTCTCTGCCCTGTTAAGGGCAGAGCAAAGATAGGAAAAAACAGCCGCACTCAAAATGATGATGTGTTTGAATGCAAGTGAAAACATTTATTTAAATTCACCACAGACGGTATAACGAGAAAATGTGGTAACGTTTCGACCCGAACATGGGTCTTTATCAAACCTCATTTAAGTAAAAGGCTAAGGTGAGCCAGGAATAGACCAGGATGAAGAAGATAGAAGTCCTAGCTATTTAGCTAAGCCCCTGTTGGGACTTCTATCTTCTTCATCCTGGTCTATTCCTGGCTCACCTTAGCCTTTTACTAAAGTGAGGTTTGATAAAGACCCATGTTCGGGTCGAAACGTTACCCCGTTTTCTCGTCATACCGTCTGTGGTGAATTTAAAAAAATGTTTTCACTTGCATTCAAACACATCATCATTTTGAGTGCGGCTGTTTTTTCCTATCTTTGACTTATTTTGGACTTGATCCAAGTTCAGCCAGCACCTCACCTATCTTACAGAGTGCGCGTCATTCCCTATATTGAGGGCAGAGCAAAGTACTGCAGTGCGCAGGCCCCGGGAAAGGTCAGAGAGGCCCAGCGCCTGCGCACTGCAGTACTTTACTCTGCCTTCAACAGGGCAGAGAATTACGCCTGCGCAGGAACCACGACTGAAGCAAGGAAGAGGACGTCATCACATGAAGATGGAAGGTGCCGGACCCGGACCGCCCCGGGTGAGTATAATATAACTTGTTTTTCTTATCTTTCAGGTTACATCGGGGGTTTATCTACAGCCTTCCAGAATGCTGTAGATAAGCCCCTAATGCCGGTGGCCGCAGCTTATATCCCAAAAATGAGGTGACAGATTCCCTTTAAGGGTGATAAGTAAATGTTGTACATGATTGCTTTACTTTTCTCCATTAAAACTGTAGCGTGGCATACAGAAGTGCAGTCTGGCATCACCGTTAAAGTATAGTAACATTTTCTTTGTCTAAACATCTAAATAGTATTTTTCTTCTTTACAGTCACATTGTACTGGTACATAGAGATACATCTCTATATCTTTTAATACTTACCGTATATAACTGTATATTACTGGTAAAATAAAATACATTTTCTTTCCTATAAAATTATTAAAAAGTAAATCTGAAAAACAATTACAATAATTACATTTTTAATACACTTTTCAAAAATAAATATCACAAACCAGTAAATAGAACGGATATATTTGGTATCTTTGTAAGCGTAACAACCTGTACGATACAGGGAACAGATTATTTAGGATGATCGGTAAATGTGTAAAAAATGAAATACAGGTTGATGGTTGTTTTTTTTTTTTAATCTTTTAATCCCATAAAAAAGATTTTACAAGTCTAACACATACATTTGATAACATGTCCACTAAAAACCTTCAGTTCGTCTTGGAAAAAAAAACAAGGTCTCAAATGATGAAGCGCATTATTACATAATATGGGTGTTTTATTCCCAATATTTGATATTTTGTCACATGGTCTCTGATGAGTCCTTTCTTCGTGAGATCCATTGCCCTTGGTTTCTGCAGTTCTTCAGAATGACTGTCTATATCAGTTATGTGCATTCAGTAGAGTACGTGATACACATATACACTGTAGATCTCTCCATGCATAATAATAAAAGCATAAATCTTGAGCTTTATGGTTCCTTTGATCACACCCTAAGGTATTATTTCCTAATTATTCAGCCACACTGGGGTCACATGGGTTAATGTATTATGTGCTTGTTTATGGCCGATGCTCCTTGGAGGTAATAATGAGATTGAACTCAAGAAACCAGCGATTACATAGTCAGTGATAAAGCTAAACCGGCAATGACCATACACCGTAACACTCGGAGACTCCCCAAATCTAATGACCCATGTTCTACTTTCTGGGGTTCCAGAAAGCTGAGATATTGGGATTTGGTCAGGGCCTCACAATATTGAGCTGAGGTAGCTGTCCCTGTTCCTATTTATGAAGGAGGGACACCAGCAGAGGTGTACGTACAGTGGGGGTCTCATAGCAAAGGCCAAATTGACTCCCTCATTACAGTGCTGGATTTTGTTACCCAATAACATCACCTCCCAACAGTTGGTTTTCCATTCACAGAACATTCGCCTTTCACCCAGGAACATACACGCAATGTCCCAGAAATGGTCTACAACCGGACACCTTAGGATAGGAGCCCAAATGAAGTTAACAGTTTCAGATTTTGGACTACGTTTGCCTCATCAGGGTTTGGTTCAGAGACCGGAGTTATGAAAGTAAAGCCGAAACTCGATGAAAAAGTTGAAAAACTGGAAACTTGACGCCAATAAATGATGACTCCTGCTCTGAAGATTAGAAGCTAATCTTGACCTTAAAAATTGCCCTTTTACCCCCTTATATCTAAACAGTTGCCTAATATGATATCTGTGTTAGTGTGAGGTGGCCAGGGTGGTAGTCAGCACTTAACTTAAAGGGATTTCCCATTGTAATGATTTATAAATATTATAGAAAAAAATCTCCAGTGCAAAAATGAATAAAAATTAAA
>VIAB01003521.1:92779-107031 GCA_009801035.1 Oophaga pumilio
GGTGAGCTGACTATTTTCCTGCTACCCCCCTTTTCCTTGCCTACTTATAAATATTATAGGTGTGAATCTGATCACTCCGATGCCACCGATCACTATGTAAGTAAACTCTTGTAGAAGAATCTAATTCCTGGTCGTCCTTTGGCATACTTATGTAATGTCTGGTGGTAGAATTATTTTTTTAAACCCTATAAAACAGATGACCTTATCTGTAATCCCTGGTGGTCTGCTGGTTTACTCATGTTATCTTTTTTTGCCCAGCAGTATAATCACTGGTGGTAGAGTAACTTACTCATGCCCACTCTTCTGATTCTGCAATATACCGTAATCGCTGGTGGTAGAGTGATTTTCTTATGTTAACTCTTCTGGTCCAGCAATATAATCAATGGTGATAGAGTGACTTACTTATGCTATTTATTACCCAGCAGTATAATTGCTGGTTATAGAGTAACTTACTTTTGTTAACTCTTCTAACCCAGCAGTATAATCACTGGTGGTAGGGTGATTTACTTATGTTATCACCCAGCAGTATATTCACTGGTGGTAGAGTGACTTACTTTTGTTAACTCTTCTAACCCAGCAGTATAATCATTGTTGGTAGGGTGACTTACTTATGTTATCACCCAGCAGTATAATCACTGGTCGTAGAGTGACTTACTTATGTTATCACCCAGCAGTATAATCACTGGGGGTAGGGTGATTTACTTTTGTTAACTCTTCTGGCCCAACTTTATAGTCACTGGTTGTAGAGTAACGTAATTGAATTAACTATTCTTGTCCGGCAGTATAATCACTGGTGGTAGAGTGACTTACTTATGTTATTACCCAGCAGTATAATCTCTGGTCAGTCTACATCTCCTCCCTCATTTCTGTTTATCCGCCTTCATGTCCTCTATGCTCCACAAGCGAATTTCGACTAACATCCGCACTAATCCGTACCTCCCACTCCCGGCTCCAAGACTTCTCCCGAGTTGCCCCAATCCTCTGGAATGCTCTACCACAAGAAATTAGGACTAACCACAACTTACACTGTTTTAGGCGCTCCATTAAAACACATCTGTTTAGTGCGGCCTATCACATTCGCTAATCAAAGTCCTTTTACATATAGCCCATTCACTATCTCTCTGAGCATAATTCTCCATCAAACTCCACCGCACCCAAAAGCAGTACAAATATTGGCTGGTGACCATCTCATGCAGCCTTTATCTACCCCCCATTTCCTCAAGATGGATGGACCATTATTGTAAAAAAGCACCTGTACGTTGTCTCCCCACCTCATTGCAGATTGTAAGCTATTATGAGCAGGGTCATCTTATTTTTGCTTTAATAATTGTATTGTCTTTATGTTTCTTATGACTGTTGTATATGAACCTCTGATTTGTACAGCGCTGCAGAATATGTTGGCACTATATAAATAAAGATTATTAGCATCAAAGTAACATACTTTTCTTAACTCTTCTGACTCAGCAGTATAATCACTGGTGGTAGAGTGACTTACTTATGTTATCACCCAGCAGTATAATCACTGGTGGTAGAGTGACTTACTTATGTTAACTCTTCTGACTCAGCAGTATAATCACTCGTGGTGGAATAACTTACTCATGTTATTTTCTTGGCCCTGTAGTACTTTATAATCACTGGTATTAGAGTAACTTATTTATGTTAACTTTTCTGGCCCAGCTTTATAATCACTGGTGATAGAGTAACTTACTTTTGATAACTCGTCTGACTCAGCAGTAGAGTGATTTACTTATGTTATCACCCATCAGTATAATCACTGGTGGTGGAATAACTGACTTATGTTAATGAGTCGCCAGCCAGGGCTGTAGGGTACTCGGACCCGAGCCTGTTGATTTCTATGGGGGATGTCACGGTAGCCACGACTCGGTCCGTGGCCCTGGGCGCTCACCAAAAAGGGGATTTATATTTACAGGGGATAATGTTCGTATAGTGATTCGTGATGCCACCTGTAGTGTCTGGCCAGGGTGACCAGCGCTGCTGTGCAGATCCTCTGGAAGGGATGGTGTTGTGCAGCTAGTTGGTAAACCTCCTACAGGTAAGGCTGTGTCCTTCCAGGGCAGGTAGATGTTATGTATTTGAGGAATGGTGCTGAGGAATGTAGCAGCGAGATGTGCGACGCTGGAATAATCAGGGAGACAGTCCGAATGCAGTTTCAAAGTTTACTCACAGTCATTGGCCACAAGACAGATGCCTGCCTGGCACTGTGTCCTCTGGGCGAGGGGTCCAGCTACCCCCAGGTAGATTGGTCGCACCTTCCCAAGACTCCCTTTCAGTGTGCTCCTTTCCTGGCCTTTTCTCTCTCTGTGCTTTTTCCACTCATTTCTTCCTAGCACCTCACCACGCAGTCCTTCGGACCAGAAGCTGCGGTCCTGTCGGGAAACAGATTAATTCTGTACGTCCTTGGCCTATATAGCTTCCTTCCAGGGGATGCTGCTGGTGGTAGCAGCAATGACCCATAAAGTGATCATCGCCGTCGGCTTACTAGCAGGGCCTGAAGCTTTCCCACTAGTCTAGGGGCCATTCCCTGATGGCCTGGTCCTTCCTATCTTGGATAGGGTTACGGATGGAATCATCACTGTCCGTACTCTTGGACTCTTTCTCATGCGCTCCAGAAGCTCTTCAAGGCTAGCTCTCCTCCCCACCTTCTCTCCTGAGAGACTGTTCTCTAAACTTCTCCTCTTCTCTTACTGCTGCTTAAACTCCACCCACCCATACACCCTTTACTAACCAGTAAGACCATCCTCCCGTAGGGTATGTCCGTATGCTCAGCTGATATGGCGTGTTGATGCAAGTGTTGGAGTCTAAAGGGGTGCTTCCTCCTTACCTGGGGGTGAGGGTGTCACACCTCTGTGGCGACTGGACCCTCAGGGGCGCCACATTCCCCCCCCCCCCCCCCGTTAAACACAGCACGTCCGCGGACTGAAACAGAGTAAAGGGTGTTAAAAGAAACATGCAAATTTTTGGGATATGCATATCAATAGAAAAACAATTTCAAACTCATCTTCCCTTTATGGGAGGCACTTTTGGTTAAACGTTACATAAATAACATTAATAAAACTCTCTTTTAATTTAAACTAAGTAAAGTGCAAAAGACAGTAGCATTTAAATTCACTTTAAACTTCATGTAAGGCAAACCCAGCCGGGGTTGGTTTCAAGTGTTCTTGAACTTGTGATTGTGGAGGACCTGCTCCAAATCTCCCACGTTGGTCTTGGGTGGGCTGCAAGACATAACTGGTCTCTTTCAACAGACCTCATCTTCGGCCACACCTAACGGGTTTTTGTCTTCTGAGGTAATTGTGCAATCAGTGCATGGTAAAAGCTTTACGCAAAACCAAGAAGGAGCACCTTAAGAGTTTTTGGGCTAGCAGTGTCCATAGCCTCAAAGTTCAAAACTGAAAAAACATTATTTTTAACTCACGGTCCCAACGGGTACTTTTCACACCTTAACACAATATATATACAGTATTATACCCTGTCCGGGTTTCTATTTACGGGCTGGTGCGACACCGGGTGTCACTTGAGCACCAGCCGGTAGCTCTAGCACATCAATCACCCCGGGGGCCACCATGACTTGGTGCCTACGGGTTGACCGGACCACTAAGTCATGTCCTGCAATTTGTGTTTGCGTTGCCGCATCCCGGGTCTTGCGGCGCAGCTGGATGCCCACATCCTGGACTTGTTTAGTCCCAGGTGGCCGGACAGGAGTAACAACAGGGCCGGAGACCTGAACCGTGGAAGGAGTAGGGACTGGGGCCCGGACTGGAGAGGGAGATATCACTCGCTCTGGGCAGGAAGCAGGGGCTGGAGAGGGGTTCCGCCCGGCAGGTCCCTGCTCGGTAGGGGCGGGATGACATTTGTGCACATTCAGTGCGTACCACCCCTTGAACCCCCAATGTCGGGTATATGACACTAAGTCCCCCAAATACAGGTCCCTGTCCGGGTGTCACTCTGGGAGATGTGCCTCCACATCGCGGCGGTTAACAAAGACCTCGGCATAGAGGCCGGGTTCTTTAATAAACCCCCAGCCCCCTTTTAGCCGAAAGTCTCGTATCGCCCCCTGCCGCCGCGGTTCCCGCACAGTACCTTTGTCCTGTCTCATCTTCTGTTTATCGGCCAGGTCCTTTTCAAGGCATTCCTGCTTGGGGGAAGCTCCAGCGGGTGCTGCGTCTCCGACCGCTGGTCTGAGCCGAGGGTAAGCTCCCTGCAGCTCTGCTCCATATGATTCGCCTCTTCCTGCTGACGGGCCAGCTCCGTTGGCTCTGCTTCTTCTCCATGGGTCGGGAAGGGTTCAGGCCTTCTCCGGCATCACCGGTTCGGTAGTTGTGGGGAAGTCCTTTTCCCCCTGGGGGAAGGTGCACTCCTTCACTCGCCAGTTCACCACCTGTCGCCATCTTGATTAAGTCACATGTGTCTTCTTCATCCGGAGGGTCCCGCTCTTTTGTAGGGAGGCGGGGTTTTCTTGTCCTCTTTCTCCTGCCAAAGAGGATCAGGAGGCGGATCTCTTTTGCTGTGGGGCATGTTCTTACATTGCAGAAGCATTTAGACTGGGCGGTCATTATTTCGATTATGTCATCTTTTCTGGTCAGTTGAGTGTTGGTAGACTGGCTTGATAAATTAATCTGTAATGGTCCAATGATGAACCTTGGTCCTTGTGGTGGTGTGTCACCTGTTTTGTACTGATAGATCAGTTGTTTTTGTAATCTTAGTTGATCAGATGAACTGATTTGTATTCCAAGGAGGTGCAGTGGCCTTGTGTAAGGTGTTGGATCATCCACTAATCTACCTGGACATACAGCAGCCACGGCATTTCCAATACACGCTTTTCTGGGTGGTGACTTATATCTGAGACGCCATAATGATCTACCTGGAATTTTATTGTGATGTTTATGGGTTGTATCGTATTATATGTTACATAAGTTTATATTGTGGAAGAGAATATCTATCAGACCTTGATCCACAGGATAATCCCCAGATTATGTTTCCAATTAAGATAATACAGAACAATTTAGTCTCAGACTTTGTACTTAACTTTAAGCAAGTATCAACATTACAAACCGGAAGGCAGCGCTAATGGCATCCACTGGAGAGCGCTATAACATGTAATGTGCAAAAGGTGCTAAATGTCTGCCATAGAACAGCTCACATGAGGGGATGTGCACACAGTGTCTGTGTCAGGATGATTCCGTCTAGAAATCGCCTGAAAAAAATAAAAAAACAAATATAATGAACATATGCACTGCAATGTCAAAATGACTTGAAGTGCACATGTTCTGTCTTTTGTAACTTTAACAATTACAGGTTTGGAAAACATGGCCATAGGGCACTGTGGTGATGTTGGCACTGTTACTGGGCACTGTGGTGTGGTTGACACTGTTTTGGGGCACGGTGGTGTGGTTGGCACTCTTATGGGGCACTTTAGAATGGTTGGCACTGTTATGGGGCACTGGTGTGGTTGGCACTGTTATGGGGCACTGGTGTGGTTGGCACTGTTATTGGGCACTGGTGAAGTGGGCACTGCTATTGGGCACTGTGTTGAGGTTGGCACTGTTATGGAGCATTGTTGTGAACTTGGCTCTGTTATGGGGCACTGTGGTGAAGTTGGCACTGTTATTAGGCATTGTGGTGAGGTGGGAAATTGTTCTGGGACACTGTGGTGTGGTTGGCACTAAGGGACACTGATGTTGGCACTGTTATGGGGCACTGATGTGAGGTTGGCACTGTTATTGAGCATTGTGGTGTGGTTGGCACTGTTATGGGGCACTGGTGAAGTTGGCGCTGTTATTGGGCACTGTGGTGTGGTTGGCACTGTTAAGGGACACTGGTGTTGGCACTGTTCTGGGGCACTGTGGTGTGGTTGGCACTGTTAAGGGACACTGGTGTTGGCACTGTTATTGGGCACTGTGTTGAGGTGGGCACTGTTATGGGGCACTGTGTTGTGGTTGGCACTGTTATAGAGCATTGTTGTGAACTTGGCTCTGTTATGGGGCACTGTGGTGAAGTTGACACTGTTATTGGGCACTTGTGAGGTGGGACATTGTTCTGGGGCCCTGTGGTGTGGTTGACACTAAGGGACAATGGTGTTGGCACTGTTATGGTGCACTGTCATGTGATTGGCACTGTTGTGGGAGAATATGGCTGCATTGTTATCATGGAGCTGTGGATTTCAGTGTTATAGGGTTTTGTAGTTTGCTCTGTTGTGGGGTATTGTGGCTGTCCTGTTATTTGGGAACTGTGAATGACACTGTTATGAGGCACTGTGGTTGACATTGTTGTACAATATTATGGTTGGCTCAGTTGTGGAGTATTGTTGCTGCATTGTTATTGGTGAGCCATGGATTGCACTGTTATGGGACACTGTGGTTGGCACTGGTATGGAGTTTTATGGCTGCATTGTTGTAGCGGGAGCTGTTGATGGCACTGTGGTTGGTACTGTTATAAGGTATTATGGATTGCACTGTGGAGTATTGCGGCTGTACTGTGTTTTTGGGGAGCCATTGGTGGCCCTGTTATGGTGAAGTGCAGTTGACGCTGTGGTTCTGTGGCTGCTGTTGTTGGGAAGCCATGGATGGCACTCTTATGGGGTACAGCAGTTGGAACTTATACGTTTTCAGACAATATGTGTGCAACTCTAGCTGTGCAGGGTTGATGTTTAAAATATATCTGAATTGCAACTCTAGCGGTGCAGAGTTGATATAGTGTATGTCTATACTAAGCCTAGTCTCCTAAACATAAAAGAACTTCTTTTTGGTCAACATATTGACTTATCTCACTGGTGTATATCAAATATCCTCTTACAATTTTGGTTGAGGATGATTCTATGTATATGTGTCCGTTTTTAACATAACTTGGTAAATAAATGTTAAATTTTAATAATTATCCCCTTGCTGCTATTTTTGATAAAACTATTGGGATATAATAAATTGTTTATAAATAATTGCTTTATTCTCGGTACTGCAGTTGGCGCTGTGGTTCTGTGGCTGCTGCTGTTGGGGAGCCATGGATGACACTCTTATGGGGTACTGCAGTTGGCACTGTGGTTCTGTGGCTGCCGTTATTGGGGAGCCATGGATGACACTCTTATGGGGTACTGCAGTTGGCGCGGTGGTTCTGTGGCTTACGTGTTTGGGGAGCCATTGATGGCACTCTTATGGGGTACTGCAGTTGGCGCTGTGGTTCTGTGGCTGCCGTTGTTGGGGAGCCATTGATGGCACTCTTATGGGGTACTGCAGTTGGCACTGTGGTTCTGTGGCTGCCGTTGTTGGGGAGCCATGGATGACACTCTTATGAGGGACTGCAGTTGGCGCTGTGGTTCTGTGGCTGATGTTGTTGGGGAGCCATTGATGGCGCTCTTATGGGGTACTGCAGTTGGCGCTGTGGTTCTGTTGCTGACGTTGTTGGGGAGCCATTGATGGCACTCTTATGGGGTACTGCAGTTGGTGCTGTGGTTCTGTGGCTGCCTTTGTTGGGGAGCCATGGATGACACTCTTATGGGGTACTACAGTTGGCGCTGTGGTTCTGTGGCTGCCGTTGTTGGGGAGCTGTGGATGACACTCTTATGGGGGACTGCAGTTGGCGCTGTGGTTCTGTGGCTGACGTTGTTGGGGAGCCATTGATGGCACTCTTATGGGGTACTGCAGTTGGCACTGTGGTTCTGTGGCTGCCGTTGTTGGGGAGCCATTGATGGCACTCTTATGGGGTACTGCAGTTGGCGCTGTGGTTCTGTGGCTGACGTTGTTGGGGAGCCATTGATGGCATTCTTATGGGGTACTACAGTTGGCGCTGTGGTTCTGTGGCTGCCGTTGTTGGGGAGCCATTGATGGCACTGTTATGGGGTACTGCAGTTGGCGCTGTGGCTGCCGTTGTTGAGGAGCCATGGATGGCACTCTTATGGGGTACTGCCGTTGGCGCTGTGGCTGCACTGTTGTTGGGGAGCTGTGGATGGCTGTAGTGCCCTGCCCGGGGTTGGTACTGTAACGGAGCACCGTGGTAGCCTTTTGTGGAGCCCTATGGCTGCCACTGGAATAGGGCACTGTACAGCAGACAGACTTGTTATTATGGGGCACTGTTATAGTTGCACTATTGTATTATATTATAAATGATGTATAATAAGAACATTTTATTGTGAATGTATCGTGCTCCACTTATACTTGTCCCATTTGCAAAAATTTGCAGGCGTGATAGTGTGCTAGTGAGTCTGTCGCTGTTCTTACAAACAGGAATTAGACCTTGGGGCTTCTCTATAGATAGAACATGGATGTCTACACGGGAGAAAGCAGAAGCTCAGCTATAATTATAGCACTACAACAGTTGACCAAAATTTTGGGTCTGCTAGAGGCACAAAACTGCAAGGACCGGCACTTGATGAAAAACACAGGACCGTGGACACTCGCCTTTCCGTCATGTGGAAGGAATTTCTTGGGATTCTTGCTCTGTTGCCTCTGACCTTTACTACCATGAACCGTAAGTCTAAGGGTTAATGATCGTCTAATTTGACTTGTATTAAAGGGATATTCCAGGGAATTGCTTATTCGTCCCTTACATATATACCGTAGTACTCCTTAGCGATCAGCTTCGGAAAAACTCTCTTTGCATGGCATAATGCACACCATATTTTGGGGCCAAAAGGCACTGCATATAACGCCCCAAAACACCACACCAACAGTGAAGTTTGGAGGTGGAAACATCATTGTGTGGGGTCAGAGGCATAGCTAGTGCTTTAGCTCAGGGGCGGCAAAATATCTGAGTGTGCCCCAACCCCTGATTACAAATAAGGTGGTGCACCCTAATAGTGGGTGTTGAGGAACCTCAGCAGATGACCCTGCTATAACTAAAAAAAACTCCATAAAGATAAACACTGATATTACCGCCATATGGTGACCATGTAGTGGTAGATAACAGACCTGCAGAATAATGCATATAAGTGATTACAGTACAGGTACAGATGGTGACTTACCGCTGACGTTCTTTCTGATGGAATCATTCACTTTGCCCATCTTTTCCATCTGGCCCAGACCGACATGACGACTTCTCCAGCCAGGACTCGTCTGCAGATATTACAACAAAGACACATCTGACTTCTCACATTTCCTGCACCGTCTCCAGCTATTCCCAACCTGCACAAACCCCTCATCCTGCTGATACCCCAATACTGAGCTGCTGCTGCCGAGTCCTATTACTGCACCTCCTGTGTCGTGCAAAATCAGCGCTCCTCTTACTGCCCCACATAGTAATGCCACCACTGTGCCCCTTACATAGTAAAATGCCTCCTTTGTGACATCACATTAGCCCCCACGCGCTTTAATGGTAGCTGTCGCACTGTATAAAGGTCCCCAGACTGTATAATGGCCATCACATTAGCGCCAACACTATATAACCCCAGCATTTGCTCCAATGCTATATAATGACCCCCGCATTAGCTCCCTCACAGTACAATGACCCCCGCATGAGCTCCCTCACTGTACAATGACCCCCGCATGAGCTCCCATGCAGTTCAATGACCCCCACATCAGCTCCCTCACAGTACAATGACCCCAGCATTAGCTTCCATGCTGTACAATGACCCCCGCATTAGCTTCCATGCTGTACAATGACCCCCGCATTAGCTTCCTCACTGTGCAATGACCCCCGCATTAGCTCCCTCACTGTGCAATGACCCCCGCATTAGCTCCCTCACTGTACAATAACCCCCGCATTAGCTCCCATGCAGTACAATGACCCCCGAATGAGCTCCCTCACAGTACAATGACCCCCGAATGAGCACCCATACAGTACAATGAACCCCGTATTAGCTTCCATGCTGTACAATGACCCCCGCATGAGCTCTAATGTAATACAATGATCTCTGCATTAGCTCCCTCACAGTACAATGACCCCCGCATGAGCTCCCTCAATATAAAGACCCCAGCATGAGCTCCCATGCAGTACAATGACCCCCGCATTAGCTCCCTCACAGTACAATGACCCCCTGCATGAGCTCCCATGTAGTACAATGACCTCTGGATGAGCTCCCATGCTGTACAATGACCCCCGAATTAGCTCCCTCACAGTACAATGACCCCAGTATGAATTCCCTCAGTACAATGACCCCCGGATGAGCACCCATACAGTACAATGAACCCCGTATTAGCTTCCATGCTGTACAATGACCCCCGCATGAGCTCTCATGTAGTACAATGACCCCCGCATTAGCTCCCTCACAGTACAATGACCCCAGTATGAATTCCCTCAGTACAATGACCCCCTGCATGAGCTCCCATGTAGTAAAATGACCTCTGCATGAGCTTCCTCACTGTACAATGACCCCCGCATTAGCTCCCTCACAGTATAATGACCTCTGCATGAGCTCCCATGCTGTACAATAACCCCGCATTAGCTTCCATGCTGTATAATTACTTCCACATTAGCTCTCACGCTGTATAATGACCCCACATTTGCTTCCACACTGTATAATGGCCCCCGCATTATCTCCCACACTGTCCAATGGCCCCCGCTGCAGCTCCCACGCCTTTGATTCTGGTCTCTGTCTGTCCCTGTCTGTGGGCTGCACACTTGCACAGCCCTGATTTTTATGAGAAAGCGGTAAATAGAAGAAAATAGAAACTACCAGTAGGTGCGCTTAGAGGCCAGCATATGGGTGTAGCTCCCTTAATATATCCAGGTGACCCTAAAAGAAATTCTCCTGTCTGGACAAGACCCCAAAGAGGAAAACGGAAATAAAAAGGGAATCAGAAAAAAGAGGGGGAGGAAGAATATTACACAGGTAAAGAAGAAAGTGCACCCCCTGGTATGTCTCTCTTTTTCCCTTCTTCCCCTTTGGGGGTCTTGTTGTCCAGACGGCATGTACGTTCAGTGGCCTACACCTATATGTGATTCTCTATACGCAACTGGCTGTTTCTATTTTCTTCTATTTGACTCGTTAATCATATACATTCGTCCTCAACATTGTGGAGATTTATTTTTTTAATAAAAAGTTTTACAATGGTGTTTTCATGTTTGTCACCCTGAATTTACTATATGAGATGATACAGACACTGGACTGATAGGACTCTGACTCCGGCTACAGGACTGAATCACATGGTATATGTACAGGGCCGCCATCACTGCATTACTGCCCTCTCTGCTGTATGGGACCCAGTGAGCAGAAGTACAGAGGGAAATCTGGGCCCGGACTGCCCCCCCCATCTTGTGCTTCTGCTCACTGGGCCTCAGGGTGTAATAAAGTGCTGTGAAATGGGGGGACTGTAAATAATGAAGTGGGGGGATGGCAAATGATGAAGTGAGGGTGGATGGGTACTGCAAATGATGTGAGGGGGATGGGTACTGAAAATGTTGAAGTGGGGATGGGTACTGCAAATGAAGTGAGGGGGTGGGTACTGTAAATGATGAAGGGAAGGGGAATGGATGCTGTAAATGATGTAGTGAGGGGGACTGCAAATGCTGAAGTGAGGAGGGGGAAATGGCACATCTATTAGATGTCCCAATTCTGGCGCTTTGCCCTCCTCTTCCCACTTGCCCTGTAGTGGTGGTAAGTGGGGTCGATATCACCTTTGTATTGTCCGGTGACATTAAGCCCATGGCTTAGTAATGGAGAGATGTAAGACACCTATCCATTACTAATCCTATAGTTGTATGGTAACTAAAGACACAGCCAGAATAAATTCTAATAATTCTTTTATTTGAAAGAATGACACAGACTCCTTTAATGATTCTAAATTAAACCATACGTCATCGCCCAGGCCTTTGAAGCCCTTGTCTCCTGTAATAAAAAAAAAACAAAACAACAATATCCCTCACCTGTCCGTTGTTCTGTCCCACAACATAATCCATGGCTGGGGGATAAACAGATTTCAACCTGGACGGTGCCAAGAAGCGACCGTCCAGGCTGAGAACCAGTGGGGAATGAGCTGCTGCGAGTGCAGCCTCAGTGACCGGCGGTGACGTAATCGAGGTTATTTCAGGTTACTGAGGCTGCGTTCCCAGCCGAGCCAATTAACGGTCTGGGGAGAGCCTGGAGGGGCATAACTAGGTGACCACCTGGGTTTTCGCCAGAGCCCCTAGTAGTGTGGCTAGACTTGGGCCACAGGTGGACTCCAGGTGCAACTGCAGGACAGATCCCAGTACCGCAGCAGCTGACCTCATAGATCTGGACAGTAGACACACACGGTGTCCAAGGTGGGATCAAATACTGGTGGAACAGACAGTAGTCATAATACAGATGGGATAGGGTAATGGTATCAGTTTAAGTACCACCTGTGTGGTTCTTGGCTTAGATACTGCATGTACAGTTTCAGGTTCATGTTCCGCCAGAGTGGTTTCAGGATCATGTTCCGCCAGAGCAGTTTCAGGTTCATGTACTGCCAGAGTGGTTTCAGGCTCAGGTGCCACATGTGGGTTGTCAGCTTCACGTACTGCTGAAGCCGTTTCAGGTTTAGGTACTGCAGGTGTAGTTTCAGGTTCAGGTATTGCTGAAGTGGTTTCAGGTTCAGGTACCACAGGTGCATTTTCAGGTTCACGTACTGCTGAAGCGGTATCAGGTTTAGGTACTACCGGTGCAATTTCAGGTTCCGGTACCGCCAGATACTGCCTGAGAGGTTTGAGGTTCAGGTACCACAGGTGCATTTTCAGGTTCATGTACTACTGAAGCGGTTTCAGGTTTAGGTACTTTCGGTGCAATTTCAGGTTCCGGTACTGCCAGATTCTGTCGGAGCGGTTTTGGGTTCAGGTGCTGCTGGAGCAGTTTCACGTTTAGGATCTGCCGGAGTGGTTTCAAGATTGTCTCAGAAAAGACGGATACTGGAAAGCAAATCTGGTACAGGTTTAAATAGACTGGTACAGGAACCTAATAACAGGGCTAGCAGTTTGCAGATTAACTCACTACAATTGTTGCTCAGGCACCTCCCTACAGGTGGAAGTGCCTTAAGTACTAAGTGCCTCCCAGCTCTGGGCTGGGGACACATAGGATAGTGCGCATCTTTTCAAGAGACTGAAGTGCAGCTGCACGCACATGCCGTCAGGGGAGCAGTGTGGTGTGTGCCAAAGCTGAGACGCAGGAGCTGGAGCAGGGGACATGACAGGGTGGCCTGGTCCATAAATAAGTTGGTGTCCCTGCCAGGAGGGAGTTTTGGATGCATGCAAGGACACCGGAGTTAGCCTATCACCGGACCTGAATCCAATAGGAAATGTATGGAAGGAACTAAAGCTCAGAGTTCCTAGAAGGAGCCCAAGGGACCTTCAGGATGTGATGTGTGTTTGTGTGGAAGAATGGGCCAAAGTCACACTTGAACAATGCCTGCGACTAGTTTCTCCGTACAGGAGACGACTTGCAGCTATCATCACCAGGCCAGCAAAGGCTTTTGTACAAAGTATTAATTACAAATCAGTAAGTGTGTCCAATACTTTTTCCCTATGTCATTTCTCATTATTACACATAATTTATGGACGTCTATGGTTTGATTTCTTTGCCTGTGTGGATTTGATCGGTTGTTACCGATATCTGGTTAGAATTTCATGTCAATAGCACCTTTAAAAATAGATTTACTTACAAAATTGGTGACGTGTTCAATACTTTTTGCACCTGCTGTGTGTATATATTATTGTTATAGAAAATGGATCTTCCTGCATACCATCACTAAATATCCCACCAAACACGCAGTCCAGTATCACAGAAGGGCAGGTGTTAATACTAAGATGTACGGTCCAGGCCTGCTCCAAGGAATTACCCAATGTGACCTGGTGTAGGACACAAGGAGAAGGCGGCTGCGAGGCTGTGACATCTGGACGGGGAGTTTTCTATGAATGGGAAGAGAACATGTATGTGCTGAAATTGGTGCCAGCACATAGGAATGACACCGGGCACTACCGATGTTCAGCAGAATATGGAGGACGGCGGATAACTGGGAATGTCATCACTGTCAATGTCATAGGAGCAAACGGTAAGACGTATAAAGGGGAGCCTGGTTTATCCGGACTGGCAGTATCTGGTCTCCATAGGAGCTAATCTGTACTACAGACCTAAAGTAATGCAGAATGTAATAAAAGTGATCAGATGATCGAAGGTCAAGGTCTCCTAGAAAGATTAAAAGATAAATTGAAATATAATAAAATAAAAAATATTAGAAAAAAAAATTTCCCCATCCAAAATGTTTTAAAATGAAAGATAAAAAAGGCATATTAGTAATCTCTATATCTGTAACACTGACTGATATCACCTCTATATACAGTAGATAACACAGGAT
>VIAB01003521.1:115053-132719 GCA_009801035.1 Oophaga pumilio
CTGCAATGAAACAAAGAGTGAAACATTTAAAGAGGTCTGAATACCTTCTGTACCCACTGTATGTACCTCTCTTCATCAATGGTATTGTCCAGTGTCATGTAAGAGCACTGAGATAATCACATCTCCCCCTACAGCTCTTCCCCCGTATCACAGTATGCAGTCTCAGAAACTGCAGCTGCATCCCCCTCCTCTCGCTACTCTTTGAGGTGATCTTGATGACTTATCATTTACCACATTTGTTTTTTCCACAACCTTCTACTAGATGAGCAGTTCTCCGAGTTGCTAAACTTTACCATACACACGAGATAAAAGTGGCTGAAACCTTGACCAATGATCGCACAGTGAACGATCCTTACGCTGACCCAGATGCACACCTTTTGATCCACATTGACCACTAGTTGTTTAATCTGGCCATAAATGTTCAGTGACAGCGGGTGAAGAATGATCGGTCTTTCTGGAACTATTCTTTCAACAATGGATCATTCTTGGGTCTGTTTCTTGACCAACCTATAGGCCAAATACATTTCAGACATTAACATTGTGTCATCATTCGGCTAATGGAGTCCACCGAATCTCCCCAAATTTGATTTTGGGAAGATTCACTCAGTTAAGGAAGGAGAGATTTTATTGGCACCGCAAAAAAATTTGGGCCAAATTTTATCAGCTGGGAAAGAAAAATTTCTTAACTTCACCACGTTTTTGGCTTTACTTGTCACGTCGCTGTCCCTCCTACACCTTGTTTTGCAATCAGCATCTCCTTGGTTGTCTTCTCCTTCCTGACCTGACCAGCGGGCAGGCGCTGACTTTGACTTGACCCCTCGCTGTCATGTGGGGCGCGTTGCTTGTTAATTCCGGCCAGACATGACCACATGGGGTCTAATCAACTGTGACATCTGACCAAAGACTTAGAAGGAGAAGAAAACCAAAGAGGAGTCAATCGGTAGGTAGGAGGGCCAATGAGAGGCGAATATAAGAATTTATAGGTTTTTTTAACCCCTTCTTAGCCCTCAGAATCAAGCAAAATTTCATCCAGCTATAATTCACACAAATTGAATCCCCCCAAAAAATTGTTTTGTCAGAATCCAAATTTTGGGGGAAAATTTATAGCAAAATCAAATTTTTTTTTACAATCTTTTTACTAATTTCTTCTAATGGTCACTCATGTTATTGTTCTGGAAAAATTTTTGAATTTTTAGAGAATTTCTGAACCATGACATTTTCTAACATGTTCTCATGAGATTTGTAAATTGCTGAAAGCTCAGACTTGAATGTTTTAAGAAAAAATGTAAAGACGTTGTGGGTGATTTAACAAGACAAATGCACCAGATTTCTGGCTTAGTTTGCACCCTAAAGCTGTCTTTCATGATCCGCAACATATTGTTTTAGCGTTAGACACTTTTTACGACTTGTCTGACAAGGGGGTGTGTCCTTGCAGAAAATGGGAGTGGCTTAGCAGGAAAAAGGCGGAGACTGACGTGTGATAACGTACAAAAAATGAGCAAAAATTGTGTATTTTTTTGGCACAGAGTAAGACAACTAATAAGTGGTGCAAACTCAGACTAGACGCTCTTACAAGAGCCTGAACCGCTGTGATAACTCTGCAGCATTTTTAGACAGTCTAGTCTAAGTTTTCGCTGCCTAAAATAAGACAGTTTTGATAAATATGCCTTTATGTCGTCTTTTGAGCAACCTAAGTGTGTTCTACATTTTATTCTGCAGGAAAAATGGAACCGAACAGCAAATTAATTTCTTGCAAGGTAAGGACGGGGGAATGTTTCCCAATCTATTCATTATAATGATTTCCTACATTTCCTTAAGAAACTAACCATAAAATGACGGGGCAATATGATTCTCTAGGTCAGTACAAGTACGCAGATACCAAACATGTATAGTTTTTGTTTTATTTAAGCGGTGAAATAAAATTCTGAAATTTATGTAAAAAAAAATTTTGCTTGTCTCGCCATTTTCTGAGAGCCGCAACATTTTTAATTTTTGGGATATGGACCCGTGTGAGGGATTGTTTTTTCGCCCCTAGCCAATGCTTTTATTGCTATTACTTTGAGTTAGATACAATGTTTTGATCGCTTCTTACTACATTTTTTTTGGTATTGTTATGGCAGCCAAAAAAATCGCAGTTCTAACATTTTGATTTTTTTTCTCGCTGCGCCGTTTATTAATCAGATAAATTTATTTTATATTTTGATAGATCAGACTCTTACTAACGCAGCGATACCAAATATGTGTCTTTTTAATTTTTGTTTTATTTCTTCATTTTTTAGTGTGGGAAAAGAGGGATGATTTAAACTTTAATATTTTTTTTTAGATTTTTTAAAAACATTTTTTCTCTTTTTAGTGTATTTGTTATTCCCCTTAGGGGTTTTGAACCTGTGATCATCGGAATGCTTTTACTATGTTCAGCAATACCACAGTATGAACGCCTGTTACTTTTTCCTGCTAAGCCACTCCCATTTTCTGCAAGGACACACCCCCTTGTCAGACAAGTCGTAAAAACGATTATAGTTATGGGAGGCACAAATGTTTTCATCTGACCACTGGCCATCATGGCATCCCATCAGCGCCCCGCATTCACTGGGTTCCAATAGAGCGACGTGCTCCCGCTGCGGCGCACATTAAATGCCTCTGACACAGATTGACAGCAGCATTTAACAGGTTAACATCCGAACTGGAAGCAACCAACCGATTAAATGTTGACAACTGTTTTGCAGGTAAAATATGTGCCCCCTTCTAAAAGAGCTGCAGTGTCCAGTAAAAATAATCTCATTGAGACGTCACAACGACCTGTGAACGGAGATCCGCCGACAGAGTCCTTCGATATGATTTGTGAAGATATGGACACTTGTGACGATGATGAAGGAGTCACCACAAGAACAAGACTTCACTAATGAAGAATCGATGAGATGAAAGTGCTAATATTTAATCTATCTAGAAACAAAAAACTGACCAGCCCCTCCGAACAAAATAAAACAAGTGTGAACAGGTGCAAGCTGCTTTGACAGCGTAATATACCAAGAAAAAGCATTCAGCAGCACTCTGTAAGCGATAGGGTGCAGGCAAATACTGAATATATGAAGGTAAACTGCATTACTGTTATACAGAATATACTTATATATATTAAGGTACTTTGTGCATAAATTGGCCAATTCATAAGGGCCCACCAGCCACGACATAAATCTGCACACGCCTTAACATTGAAATTTGCAACATCAAGAAGGAAAAGTTGTGGAATTCTGAAAATCACAGGATGGATGTGTGTGACCCGCACCACAATTGTGGTTTACCAGGGATATGGGGTACTCGGAGCCGAGCCCATGGAAGTCTATGGGGATGTCACTGGTAGCTGTGGCTCGGTCCGTGTCCCTGGCGGTCAGGCGTTAAGGGGATATTTACAGGGGATTAGAATAAGTAACAGTTCGTGACGCCACCTGTAGTTTCTGGTCACTGTAGACCAGCGCTGCGGGATAGTACTCCGAGGGGATGGTATTGCAGCGGGGTGTTAGGTCCTCTACAGGTAGGACTGGTCCCTCTGAGTCTATGGTGTGATGGTAGTATAATGATGTGCAGACGGAATAACACAGTCACAGTCAGTATAGCTTCTTTTCCATACCTTTACTTTCAAGATGTTCAGGCAGGTCCCGGGAGCCAGACGGGGTAGATGGAGGATGCGCTTCCAGGTACTGGCGGAGCAGGTTAGAGGCCTCCTTAACTTTCATAAATGATGAGTCAATTTGCATATAGCTATGTTACTCCAAAACTCCAGCTAAGCATTAGCTGTACGGCCCAGTCAGCATAGTCGTGGGAGCCTTCCTGTGAGAGAGCTGAGTTCCTACTTTTGCTTGGCCTAGCTCAAGGATTTCACTCTCCCTGACTCCGGTTACGTACCGACTATATGGGGCTTGTTCCTGCGACCTAAGGTCCAGCGAATCTCTGGTTGTTCTCTTGCTATGCGTGAAGCTATAACAATACTTCGGTCCCCAGTGACCGGCAATGAGTGCGACAATTCAATGTCCAAGGCACTACTGTAATCCTTTCCACTGCGCCTCTCGCCCTGCTCACGCTTTTAACATAAGCACTCTCATCAGGTAGAAGCAGTCTATCTTTCTCTTTGCCTTTCTGTAGAGCTCACTGACAGATTCCCAGTTTTCTAGTTCAGGAGCACGTCACTGAAATTCACTGCCCTTGGGGCAGGCGACTGAAGACACTGTAGTGGATTCTTTCCTTCTTTCTCTTCTGGATAGACAGATTTGGCTAGGCTAGGAGAGTATCTTGACTTCCATACTAGTCTCCACTTTAAGCACCGTCTTGCTGCTGACAGGATACACACTGCACTGCAGACTCCAGACTCCAGACTTCCTCACTGTCTGGCTGCTGAACGAAGACTGACTACTCTGCACTGATGTCACCTCCCTATATACCCTGTGGGTGTGTCTAGGGTGCAAATGAGTGAATGAATATCGAGCATTACACCAGTACCTGTCCACGCACTCTCCTTGACATGTGTACCTGGGTACCAGGGCTACACAGATGGACATGTTTATGATCCGCAAATGATGAAAAAATGGAAACAAGATTTTTAAAATATCTGAATTTCTTCCATCTGGAGTATGAGAGACGTGTAGGAATCCATTAACTTTCAGCCTCGGCTGCTATCACTGACGTTATTAATGGTTGTCTGAGGAAGGTTCTGCTGCTGAATGCACTCGGGCGAATCATCAAGATCTGCTGCTGGCAGCTCCTGTGTAATCAACGACCAGATGTGCTCAATGGGAGACATGTCCGGAGACACTTCAGGCCATGGAAGCACGTTTAGGCCACACAAGCTGTTCACAGAAGGACTATCAACGTGCGACTTGGTGTTTAGAAATGGCTCCTGAGATACTTTCATGTTCCCTCGTGAAGGCCTCTTCATGGCTCCGGGAAAAGAAAAAATCTGACTGGACACTTCCACCTGGCCACAACACCCTTTTGGACCAATTTATTGACTCATTTAGACATTTGAAAAACAACAAGATTGCGATTATGCCTGTGGATAAAAGCTGGTGCCACAGTCAGCTGACGGACGTACAGCACTACGTCAAACTGGATGAAGAACCAACTCCAATTTGTATGAAGAAGTTGAGAAGGGTCATCAGAGGCCTGTTTGCAAATGCTACAAAACTTTTGGACTTGATACATGCTTCCCAAGATACATGAGCCAAGCAACACCAGGAGGTCAATCATCTCAGGAGTGGCTTTCTTCTGGCGACTCAGCCGTGCAACCCAATTTTCTTCAAGTGCCTCCTTATTGTCCATCTTGGAACAGCCACACCGCTAGATTTCAGAGTCCAGTATTTCAGCTGATGTTATTTGTCAGTTTTTCTTTGCATCCCGAACAATTTTCCTGGCATTTGTCACAGGTCACAGGTGAGGATGTTACCTTTAGTAGCCATTCAAACCCATTTGTGTCAACTTCTGTATATGTTATCAGGCCAAAATCACCAGGGTATGTGAACTTTTGATCAGGGTCATTTGGATGTTTTGAGTTGTCATTATGATTTAAAAAGAGAAAACACAGTAGTGACAATAAATGGCTTCACCCAACCACTAACCATGAGTGGAGAAAAGGTTTTGGTGTTATCATTCATATTCTCTAAAGAAAGAAAAGCAAAAATTCTGCCGGGGTATGTAAACTTTTGAGCTCAACTGTACACAATTATTATTTTATTTGTGTTTTTCTTTTAAATTTGTAATAAATCACCAAGAGTGTCACCCTCAACACGCCCCCTCGCCACCTCCCACACCATCACACCTCCGCCTCAATGCTTCACAGTTTCACCACACATGTAGAAACCATCCTCTGTCCCCTTTTTCTCACAGACATATGGTGGCTGGAACCAAAAATCTCAAATTTTGACTCAATGAAGCACAGCACAGATGTCCACTGATATAATATCAAGTCATTGTATTGCTTTCACCAAAAAATCTCTTCTTCTTGTCTAGAAGCAGCTTCTTTGCTGCAATTCAACCATAAAGTCTTCTCTGGCCAGTTGAGGTTGAGATGTCTCTGCTACTCTATGTCTGTGCACCATTTATCAGGGCTTATCTGAGCTGCTTTTCAATTTGCTGGTTACTATGTTGAACTTATCCTCTGCAGCAGAGGTCATTCTTGGTTGTCCTTTCCTGGGGTGGACCTCATAAGAAGAAATTTTATCATAGCAATTTATAGTGTATATGACTGCACTTGAGGATATCTTCAAGGTTCTAGCAATTTTCCGGATTGACTGACCTTCATGTCTTAAAGTTATGATGGACTTTTGTTTCTTTTTGCTTAGTTGAGTGGTTCTTGCCATGTTTTGGTTTTATAACAGTTGGGAAATTAGTATAGTATGAATGTGTATAAGCGTTTCGTCTGCAGAACACACCACTTTCTGAAGGCCAGTGATTCCACAAATAGGCTCTTGATGAGGTGACCTGTTCATTGAAAGCCATTCCAGGTGATGACCTGACGTATCTGCTAGAAAAAATGGCAAGGGTGGTGTAATAAAGTTGTCATCAGAGTAAATAGGGGGTATTCTCAGGAATCTAAAGTGTAACATTATATTCCGCTTTGTTTAATACGCATTTCTTTACACCTCGTTCCCATATCTGCTCCTTTGTGGTCTTGCTGCCTTCAGTCTGAATCCACAGTGTGCACAGTCCAATAAGAATAAGGAAAACCATTGTATGAATAGGGGTGTCCAAACTTTTGACTGGTATTGGATTTGTATTTTTCTGTTAACTCTTGGGTGGAGTATAGGGTTGTATATTGGAAATGTAATGTGGTTTAGCAGTCGTGCAACCTTATCTGCTTGACACCAGTTGTCTCTTGGACACCATTATTTACCGTAATTGTGGATAGTTTATTTGTCTGTTAACATTTTTGAACAATTTTGAGTGGCGCAAAATTGTGGAACATCTGGAAGGTTTTTTATGTCAGAATTGGGCAAAAACACCATGATGAATCATGGGCCTATGTCATTTTTACTTTTTTTTTATCCAAAATCTAGATATCTAATGAATCAATTTAATTCTAAGGATAATTTGCTTTCTGGCAGGGCTTCAGGTGTACACAGGCACAAAGTTTCTTGGTGCAAACAGGTAGATTTATTAAAGTAAAGCATAAAGGAAAACAAACAACCTTGCTCCATATAAACGTATACAAAAATAAATAATCCATACGGCTCACCCGTTCAAAATTAAGTTCAGTCTTAGTCAGTCTTGATGCGATAGGTCTTTCTCTCTCCTCACACAGACAACTCTGAGGCAGCCCAGCTACCTTAAATAAGTCCTTTAAATCCCAGAGTGGAGGCGTGGGAGCAATCAGTCCCACACAACTCTTCTGGCCACTCCTAAAACCCGGACCTAAAAATCGGGGCCCATTAAAAAAACCCTCTCAGCAACTATCGTTCCTGGAGTCTTCTTTTCCAGGACTCAAATCACCGAGGCTAGCCACCTCAGTAACAGATACTTCCCATCCTGGATCTTTTCTTACAGTAGGTATCTGACTGTCTGTCTATCTAAAATTAGAGGATAAGGTTTATGGAAGTACAACATGTAGACTTAAAAAACATGTGGTTATCCATGGTTCTGTACAAAACAGTTGACAATTCTTCTGTAATCCCCCATACACATGGGCCATTTCCTATTGTGCAATTTGTGGACTTTCACTTGTTTCAGGTTATTTTTGTGAAAGATGGCCCCATTTCTCCAGCATTTTTTTGTAACTCTGACTTGGGTCATGTACTTTGCCTCCCACAAACCGTAAGTGTCACTTTCTTGTCGTTGTTTCCTCTTGATAACAAGTTTTCTATTTTTGGTAACTCACCATTATTACAGCCACCACATGAAGCTCTTGTGTGAATATGCGCGTGGAACACTGAAAGGTGACTGAATGTCATAAAGTGTCAGCTGAAAGAGTATTTCCACTAAGTCTAAAAATAAAATTAGACCTCATAGTGAAAATATCCACCCATTGAAAAGCCTTGGTTCTCAGCGCAAAATCTGTAACAAAGGCCACTCCAACCGCAATGTGTCACTTACCGCGTCTTCATGTTAACAGAGATTCTTTATGCAAACGATAGACACCAGGACCCAAGTTTGACCACTTCTCCACCCTATTTCACTACATATCTTCATGTTGGCAAAGGTGCTTTTGGGCAACCTATGATCCACAGGACCAAAATGTGACCACTTATGCAGCCTATTTCACACCATCACTGACGTTGACAATTGAGTCTCACCCCCAGGCCTTTTACGTAATACCACAAGGTCATGTCCCCAAATCCACTTTTAGGCAGGGTTTGAGACTATCCCTGAATTTGTGGGATACTTTCTAAAAAATTGGGACAGTCCCAGAAAATTCAGGTTTGTTGGCAACCATGAAGTTGGGGCAATGACCCAGGACATAGGTCATTTGTGGAAAGAGTCTACCTGCATATCTCCCCATATCAACACTTCCTGCTCCGTTCCTTGTCATTTTAGTGACATAGGCCTTTAAAAGTTGGATTCAAGCATAATTTTCCTCCAAAAAAATAGATTTGAGTGGTTGCATTGAGGCACCATTTACCTATAATAACACTCAACCACCAGGACATAAAGAACGAAGAGTTGTAGGCTCCTTATAGGCTACATTGTTCCTTCCAATGTTCCTACAACTGCTGTAAAATGTGAGAATGCAACAAACAGCTCCTCATATCTCAGCTTCAGAGACGTATGCGAAGGAAAATTTGGTAGCAGGAAATTTTCAGGGAAGTTATAGTTTACCGCTTTCAATTCCAAGGGCACATGTAAAAATAAGTGTACTTATCAACTCTACTGGTAAGTCTGGGAGGCTTGAAAAGAAAGAGACTCCAGCAAGACTTGGAGAATCTCACGGCCACTTCGAAAACCAACACAACCCAATGTTTCCTACGGTTTTTGTGCCATGGTGTCCAATGGCATGGTAGAAGAGGTGGGGAACAGGGTTTGGTGTGTAGTGGGCAGAAATGGTCATTAAGGGGGCATGACCTATCAAAGGAGTTAAGGGTATGTGGATAAGGTTTAATTCATAAAATCATTTTAATGCTCGGAATCTTAACTTTCAAATGATTGAAAGCTCAATCATCCAACAAATGACTGCCTGATCAACAAATTTTTAGCCTTAAAAGTTTATTCACATCTTCACAGATGGTTATCGTCAGTTAGGGCTTGTAATAACAAGCACTTTTGCAATTTGCAGCTAATTAAAATTTTGTAGCCATTTTTTAGATATTATCTCTTTTGCTTTGTTTACAGTTCGTTGCCTAGAACGCCGACCACTGCTGCTGAAAGGAGGAACAATGTTGTGGGAAGATTTCTTAACAGTTAAGCGCATTTTAGGAAAAAATTTTGAACATGGTCAACTTGACAATGACAATTTTTTTTTATCACTTCACTATAGTGAATATTTGTTGTTAAATTTCACCTCATTAATGATTCTTATGGTTGAAATTGTTCATTTGCATTAAGTTCAGTGTAATGTATATGGGCATTTTTGGTGTCATCTTCTCTCCATGTACAAACTTCCGTGACTGTGGGTGAAGGGTATACAGAATCTGTTCTTCAAGTTATCAGCCCCTCTTACCAATCACAGTCTGCTACTGTCATCTTCTTTCTGTATATACTTTACTTACTGTTTTCAGTTACTCATAGGAGGAAGGAATAGAGAAACTCCTGTCAATCTCAGCCTGTGTTACTGTCATCTCTGTCTCTGTACTGCCTTCAGTACAGGGGGAGGAATACAGAAACTTTTCTTCATGTTATCACCCTCTTAATAATCTCAGCTTGTTACTGTCATCTCTATCCCTGTACTTCATTCAGTGACCCAGAGGGAAGAATATAGAAACTTTTCTTCATGTTATCACCCCTACTACCAATCACAACTTGTTACTGTCATCTATGTCCCTGTTCTGCCTTTAGTGACCCCAGGGGGAGGAATACAGTAACTTTTCTTCATGTTATCACCCTTCTTAATAATCTCAGCTTGTTTCTGTCATCTCGTTCCCTGTACTGCCTTCGGTGACCCAGGGGGAGGAATATAGAAACTTTTCTTCATGTTATCACCCCTCTTAATAATCTCAGCTTGTTTCTGTCATCTCTTTTCCTGTTCTGCTTTTGGTGAACCAGGGGGAGGAATACAGTAACTTTTCTTCATATTATCACCCCTCTTAATAATCTCAGCTTGTTTCTGTCATCTCTTTCCCTGTTCTGCCTTTAGTGACCCCAGGGGGAGGAATACAGTAACTTTTCTTCATGTTATCACCCCTCTTAATTATCTCAGCTTGTTTCTGTCATCTCTTTCCCTGTTCTGCCTTTAGTGACCCCAGGGGGAGGAATACAGAAACTTTTCTTCATATTATCACCCCTCTTAATAATCTCAGCTTGTTTCTGTCATCTCTTTCCCTGTTCTGCCTTTAGTGACCCCAGGGGGAGGAATACAGTAACTTTTCTTCATGTTATCACCCCTCTTAATAATCTCAGCTTGTTACTGTCATCTCTATCCCTGTACTTCATTCAGTGACCCAGAGGGAAGAATATAGAAACTTTTCTTCATGTTATCACCCCTACTATCAATCACAGCTTGTTACTGTCATCTATGTTCCTGTTCTGCCTTCAGTACAGGGGGAGGAATACAGTAACTTTTCTTCATATTATCACCCCTTCTTAATAATCTCAGCTCATTACTGTCATCTCTATCCCTGTTCTGCCTTCAGTGATTTCAGGGGGAGGAATACAGACACTTTTCTTCATGTTATCACCCTTCTTAATAATCTCAGCTCATTACTGCCATCTCTATCCCTGTTCTGCCTTCAGTGATTTCAGGGGGAGGAATACAGACACTTTTCTTCATGTTATCACCCTTCTTAATAATCTCAGCTTGTTTCTGTCATCTCTTTCCCTATTCTGCCTTCGGTGAACCAGGGGGAGGAATACAGTAACTTTTCTTCATATTATCACCCTTCTTTTTTTTTTTCCAACATGTTTTATTGATTTAAAGAGTATTACATTACAATATATTCATATAAATCATTAAAGTTACAAGCTTGTTTGACAGGTGTGAAACTCAAGATAATGATTTAAGGAACAAAACTACAAAGTAGGTCATACAAAATTGAAGATAATAAGCTTGTAAACTCTTGTTTAGAAGGTACAATACTCTTAAATGTCCCCCCCACCTCCCTCCATCCTCCCACCCCCCCAACATATAAATCCCTGAAACATTCCCGCATTCGATTAGCAATCAACAAGCTTAAGAAATAGGATCATGTCCACTAATTTTCTGAAGAAGATACCACTGAGTGTTTTCAAACTGTGTCCTTAGTTTGTCCCTAGTGTCTTGAGATAATGAAGGGATAAATAATGACCATGTGCTTAGAAATTTCCCGGTCAATTTCTCTTTATTTGTCAAAGTGTCTAGCCAGTCCATTCGAAAGATATACATTAATTTAGAGTATATGAGAGACTTGGGTGGTGGCAAAGGATCTAGCCAGTGCTGTAATATGCTTTTCCTGGCAGCTGAGGCCCATATTATCAACATGGCCTTAACATGCTTGGGGAATTTGTGTTGAGAACTGTCTATAATGTTAAATATTGCCCATTGCGGGGTCAGAGGAAACACTATCCCGCCAAGATTCTGTAGTTAGGCATGGATAGACTGCCACAATTTCTGCACTTTGGGACATCCCCACATGTGATGAAGTAGGTCTGTGTTTCTTGTCCCACATTTGGAACATGTGAATGTGCCCCCTGGAGACATCCTAGACTTAATGTGTGGAGTAATATAAGCTCTATGAAGAAGTAATAAAGACATGTCTGCATAACTGCTGGAGGGGATCACCTTCCGTTGCAATAATGTGGCATCTAAGATTTCCCCGACTGTGATGTTCTGTAGATCATTAACCCATCATGCTGGACCTGTCGTTTTGCCTTCCCAAGACCCATGCTTACGCAACAGTGTGTAGATGGTGCTTGTCGAGGCTAATTGCATTCTGGTGGTCCTAATGAAACCATCCAAAACGTTCCTCACTCCCTCTCTACCCCCCACGGCCATGCCCTCCAAGGTTAAACTTCTTGCTTGAAGAAAAAGGAAGGGCTTGTTAACAAATGTTGGGAAACGTTGTGCTGCTATGTCAAATGTAAGCATAGAGAATCTATCATCTAAAAGATCAGCAGCCAATGTGCAACCCTGCCCAGCTAGCTCAATGTAGGGTAAGGGTGGTTTACCTCCCATAAAGCCCGGGTTACCCAGAAAGGGCACAAACGGAGAGATATTGCCTCTCAGGTGACAAAGTTTCCTACACCTCCTCCACGTCTGTATTGTTTGCCATAAGGTGGGATGGATTCTTATGTCCGCAATAAGGTCCTCGTTGGTCATATGTAGTAAAGCTGGTAAGGAGACATGAGGACTTAATTGTTGGTCTAGGAGTACGTTTGTGAAATGTGAGTTGCCTCTCAACCAATCGATAATATATCTGAAATTTGCTGCTAGATTGTACTTTGCAATATCTGGGAAATTGATGCCACCCTCCTCCTTTGGGGCTTGTAGTTTGATAAGACCTATTCTTGTACGCTTTTTGTCACCCAAAATGAAATTCCTAAAAGCAGTATTTAGAGTTTTAACATCGGCACGTGTCAACAAAATAGGAAGTGTTTGGAAAATATACAATAGTTTTGGAAATATTATCATCTTAATTAAGTGACATTTACCGGAAAAAGACAAAGAAAAATGTTTCCAGGAGTTTAGAAGGTGAAGTATGGATGTAATTAGGGGTCTAATATTAATGTGGTATAAGGACGTCAAATCTGCCGGGAGGTGGACACCCATATATTTGATAGACGTTGTGCTCCATTGGAAAGGAATTGTCGAGTTATTTAATTTTCCTTGCTCAAACAGAGCCAGGGCCTCTGATTTATTATAATTTATTTTAAAATCTGAGCATTTGCCAAAATGATTTAAGGCCTCCATGATAACTGGTATTGCCGCATTGGGATTGGAGATGAATAGGAGTATATCGTCGGCAAATGCCGCAATTTTAAGTGATGTGGAGCCTACCTCTATGCCCCTGAATATTGCAGAATTTTGGAGGGTTCTGAGTAAAGGATCTAAAGCAAGGTTAAAAAGCAAAGGCGACAAGGGGCAGCCCTGACGTGTTCCTCTTTGGACTTCAAACGTAGAGGAGAATATGCCATTTATGGCCAGCCTGGACACCGGGCTTGTATATAACAACTTTATCGCCTCACAGAACCATGGGCCAAAGTTTCTAAATTCCAGGATGTCGAAAAGATAATCCCATGCAACCCTGTCAAACGCTTTGTCAGCATCCAGGCTGACCACAATAGACTCTAAACAGCCATTAGATTTTCCATGGGAAATGACTCCCAACGCCGTCCGTATGTTGTATGTTATGGACTTCCCGTGGACAAACCCAATTTGTTGAGGCAATATTAGGTTAGGGATTATTTTTTTGCACTCTATTTGCTAGTATTTTTGTGAAGATTTTAAAGTCAGAATTTAAAAGCGATATTGGTCTATATCCTTCCACTAGTGAAATTATCACCCTTCTTAATAATCTCAGCTCATTACTGTCATCTCTATCCCTGTTCTGCCTTCAGTGATTTCAGGGGGAGGAATACAGACACTTTTCTTCATGTTATCATCACCGCTGCCACTAATCACAATTGTTAATGTCATCACTCCCCATGTAAGGCCTCCATCGACAAGCTCCATTCCTCCGTAAAGCTGCATTACCTGTCAAGCTTCATGCCATGATATTTTAGCATAACGACAAAACTAAAAACCTAGTACTCTGTAACTAGCAAGTTCTGTGTAACAATTTGATATACATAGGGATTAAGCACAGATTACCCACAGATTATCCTTTAACATAAACTTGTACTATTCTGTGTTTTTTGTAGTCCCCACTTGATATTGGCAGCATTGGTGCATGTAATGTTGGCTCTTGGTCTTTGATATGGACTCAGAAGCAGAGGAGACGCAGGTTCCACAAGCCCATCGCCCCCCCGTGCAATGTGATTGCAGGGTGCCTGTGGATTGCCATGGTGGCTGGGGGTCTGCTAAAGTACCCTGTGCGTGCCATGAAACTACTGCTATAAAAACCAGGCTGAGGCTAGCCTTCATAGGAGACTAATTTGTACTATATTCTACAATACTGTCGTATAACAACATAAAGTATAAGTGATCAGATGACCGCAGGTTCAATACCGTGCCCGTAAAAGCCTCATCTATCAAAATATAAAGTTAATTAACCTCAGCAGTAAATGCCAAGACAAGAAAAAAAATTGAAACATCAGTATTGTGGATTTTTGATATTGCATTGCCACAAAAAAAGAGAAGTAAGCAAACCATCGAAACTACTGTATCCTAAAATAACACCATGAAAAACATCAGCATACCACACAAAAAACAGGCCCTAAAAAACCAGCTACGACTGAAAATGAAAAATGTTACGGGACTTGTAAAACGGGTTGACACAAGCAAATTTAGTTTTATCACTGAAGTATAAAAGTAACTATATAAGTTTGGCTTCACTGTTGATCATACTTACCTGGAGAATCATGTAGTCAGGTAATTTTTATCATAACATGAACATCGTTAAAAAAAAAAAGTTATTGCAGAATTTTTTTTTTTTTTATAGCAATTTCACCACACTTGGAACTTTTGGAACTTTTCCCCATTTTTCATTTTATTAAATGTTAATACTGATGAGCAAATATTGAATATTACAAAAATCCGCAATTGCCAAATTGCATATTGTTTTGTAATTAGCTTCCATGTGGATTCAGCCAAATTATGGACTTTGCCTGCCACTTTGCTTTAGGGCGAGCAAAAGGTTATAAAATAAAAAAATACTTCTACATAGGGGTTAATAACGTAGGGATGGACCCGTGGATGTTCGGGTCCATCGAGTCGGCTAAACTTTTTTTTAAAAAAAAGCTTGGCTTTGGTTCCAAAACAGTTCCCAAACTCGATTCCTGAACCCAGATCCTATTCAAATGATTGGGGGGCCCGAATATTCTGCGGTTCCCATGCTGTCACCAGCTCTGATTGGTGGTAACCTTACTGAGGTTACTGCCGGTCACACCGCTGTGGTTCCCACGCTTTCACACAGATGACAGCATGTGAGCCAGCAGCTGTGACCATCGGTGAAAAGATTACTGACTGTCAGGCGTCGGCAGATGAGTACTGCTCTCATCAGCATACGCCTAGTCTCGCTGATAGCAGCAAGAGCAAGCACATGCTGATGAGAGTAGCGCCTGTGCATAGTAGAAATATGTCAGTGGGAAAATTCCTGCAGTGTGTGTGTAGCTTACTATACATGTATTTACCTAATAAACAAATGAAAAAAAAATGGCTTGGGATCCCTCTTATTTTTAATAGTCAGCTGAGGGAAAGCAGACAGCTGCGCCCTGGTGTTATTACTCTGTGAAAGGGCCAATATCCATCAAGCTTCCCAGGGTATTAATATCAGCTCACAGCTGTCTGCGTATCCTTAACTGGTTATTAAAATGGGAAGACCCCACCAAAAAATGATGTTGGGTCCCCTCTATACTCAATAACCAGCAAAAGCTAGTCAAACAGCTGCAGGCTAATATTAATAGGCGGGGAAGTGGCCATGGATATTGGCTCCCTCCCAAACTAAAAACGCCAGCCCTTTGCGGCCCCAGAAATGATGCAACTTTAATGACATCACCACCGGTCACATGAAGCTGCATTCATACTCTCAGCTCAGTGTAATCTGGTTACTATCACCGCTCAGCAATGCAACCAGATGTAGCAGAGTTGGGGATCATCATGGGACATCATTATTATGGATTAATGGCACACAGGTGAGGATTACTTTGTTTTTTTTATTTTTATGTTAATAAACGGGAAAAAGAGGTTAATTGTCGTGAAGTGTTTTGTTCAATTAAAGGACTTTTTTCTGTGTTTGTCTTTATTAATTTTCACTACAGGGTTAGTAATGGGTGTGTCTGATAGACACTTCTCCATTTCTAACCCCTGGGCTTGATGTCAGCTGACATTACAAAGCTGACATCAACCCCAAACCCGAAAATATTACCCGCTTGCCAACGCACCAGAGTAAGTGGGGAGAGCCGAGGCAAAGCACCAGAATTTGCGCATCTAATGGATGCGCCTTTTCTGGGGTTGATGCGGGCTGCTATTTTTAGGCTTCCGAGGGCCAAACATCCATGGCACTTCCCAACCTGAGAATGCCAGCTGTCTGCTTTAGCTTAGCTAATTATCAAAAATGGGGGGGATCCCATGCTGTTTATTTAAATAATTTAAAAAAACGGCATGGGGACCCCTTTATTTTTGATAACTTGCCCACAAAAAGGTGATAGCTGTCTGCTTTACTTGTGCTTGTTATCAAAAATAGAGGCTACCTCAAATCTCTTTTTTTTTTAAACAGTGCTCCGGCCAATCACAGCCATGCTAATACTTGACATGGCTGTGATTTGGTTGAAATGCCAATCACAGAAAAATCAAGAAAAAGCTTGTTGATTGGCTGTGCTGCAACCTTTCAACAAGCTTTGTTCAGGCTGCCGAACCTGAACACTGACACGGACATCCAGGAGAAGTCTGTGTCCAGCAGTGACTCTGAACTGTACCGTTCAGGTTCGCTCATGTCCATTAATAAGAAATTCTGAGACTAGTTAACTTTATATGAACATCGCTTCATTATTTTCTTCTATTTATATTCTTTTCTCTTATTTTTTTATTTTAGACTGTCATTCGCAAAGTATTTGGTGGGAATTTCTTGCTACTTTGAAACTTCAATAAAGATCTATTTTCCTGGCTCTGAAAAGCAAATTATTCTTCCAAAACAAGCAACAAATGCTGAGAAAATGACAAACTCAGGATCAGTGAGTAGAATATGTAATAAACTAGTCATATTATTGGCTGCACTCGGACTCCACCTCTGGCCTCTACCTCGCCATCTCCTTGGGGATATATTCTACATGCACATATAACCCATGGATTATGGACCCAGTGTTGAAAAGTCTGTCACCCACTGGGTCCTGTCATGCCCATTTCTGTCATGACGGTTCCCCTGTGAACACGAGCTTCTGGCTGGAGTTCAAGGAGACCATGATTTTTGCTGTACACAGCAGTACTGTAGTATTACTGTTTAAAGTGAAAGCGATCGGATAACCGCTCATTTAAGTCCTTTACTGGGAATAACAAATACAGTAAATAGTTAAAAAAATAGTTTTTAGAAATGCAAAAAAAAAATAGTATAAAAGTTGAAATCACCCTCATTTTTTCTCCCTTTCAAAGTAATGAAATAAAAAAAATAAAAATACAAATAATTAGTATCTCCGGTTCCATAAAAGTTTGATCTATTAAAATATAAAATTAATTAACCCGACCTGATAACTCTGTAATAAGAGAAAAAAAATCAAAACGCCATGTTTGTGTTGTTCAACCTCCCACAACACCACAAAAAATTATATAAGAGGCGATCAAAACATTGTATCTATCCCAAAATGGCATCAGTAAAAACGGCTCAGGGAAAAACCCAAAAACAAGTTCTCACACAGCTCCGTAGACTGAAAATTTGAAACCTTACAAGTCTAAGTTAATGGTGACA
>VIAB01003521.1:132868-153187 GCA_009801035.1 Oophaga pumilio
CCTGCAGAATCTTATTGCCAGGTAATTTTTTTTACCAAATATTGACCATTGTAAATACAATAAAAATAAAATATGTGATGTGCTGTTTTCCAGCACATCACATGATAAAATGAACACTGTCGATTAAAAGAACGTAGCCATGACGTGAAGGTATTAACAAAGGAAAGCTCTATAAATAATAAGAAAGGACACTATTGTAATAATGGATGGTGCATACATAATAAGAACGATACTATGTAATAATCTTCTGTGATATACATAATAAGGGAGGACATTATTTACATAATATGGGAGGACACTATGTAATGAGAGACAGTGCGCCTACACATAATAAAGGAGGAAACTATGTAATAAAGGACAGCACTATGTACATTATAAAGAAGGACACACTATAACAAGGAATAGCACTTTCTATATTAAGAAAGGACAATAAGAAATACTGGACGGTACTATGCATGATAAGGGAGGGCACTATGTAATAACTCTAGTCCTAGTACATCAATAAAAATGATAGCTGTTTTGTAGTAGTCGTATGTGCCAGCGCTGAGAAATCTAACTTTAAGTCACATACAAAATAGCCTTGAAGTGCTTTGGGGGTCCAACAATGCAATCTCATACTTTTATGTGGCTTTGAAGCTTGATTTTTCAGCACTGTCACATGCGATTACTACACGACAGCTATAAACAGCCATATCCCCAGTTTCAGTAGTAAAATTGTCCTAGTACAATCTCTTAAGTATAAATACCCAGTCATAAAATATTAAACACATATTTGGTATTATTGGCATAACCATAACAACCTGTACATTAGTAAAGTGTACTTCAAAAGTAATTCTCCTAACTCAGGGGGAATGGCCACATGGATTATCCAACAAATACCATAGAAAAACCTTCTGCTTTATTGTCTTTTTCTGTTTGTTTGTTTTTTGCCAAAAGAAAATTAATTTAAACACTAATGTACAGTGCTTTGAAAAAGTTTTCATACCCCGTAAACTTTTCCACATTTTTTCACATTACACTGTGTTCCGAATTATTATGCAAATAATATTTTCTCAGATTTTTCCAAATTACCTATATGAATTGCAGTCATTGTAATTTTCCAGTCAAATAACTATTAGAGGACAATTGAAAGGTTTCTGTATAAACTGCCTATGATAACAGTATATTTTGTAAAAAATAAAACACTCAAACTTCACTCAATGCATGTTCCAAACTATTATGCACAGCAGAGTTTTCTACCTTTTCATTTTAATAAAGAACAAAAAAATGGTCATTTGTGAAATTATAAGCATTAGCAGGTTCTTACAAACTGAAATCAAACAGTTTTCAACTCAAAACTTTATTCTAGGTGATGTTACATTTGCACATAGGACCCCTTGTTGGAAAGGAGCTTCTGAATTCTCTCGTCCATTGAATTTGTCAGGTTTTGGATGGTTTCTGCTTCAATTGTTTTGCATGAGGACAGAATACCCTCCCAGAGCTGTTGCTTAGATGTGAACTGCCTCCCGCCATCATAGACACTCCTTTTGATGATGCTCCAGAGGTTCTCAATGGGGTTGAGGTCAGGGGAGCATGGGGGCCACACCATGAGTTTGTCCCCTTTTATGCCCATAGCAGCCAGAGATGCAGATGTGTTATGTGCAGCATGAGACGGTGCATTATCATGCATGAAAATGATCTTGCTGCGGAATGCACGGTTCTTCTTCTTGAACCATGGCAGGAAGTGCTGTTTGAGAAACTCAACATACACTATGGAGTTCATCTTTACCCCTTCAGGGATCCTAAAGATGCCGACAATCTCTCTCCCCATGATTCCAGCCCAAAACATTACTCCACCTCCTCCCTGTTGGCGCCGTAGCCGTGTTTGCATGGGATGTCCATCAACCAGCCATCCTCCACTCCATCCATCTGGAGCATCGAGCGTTGCACGGCACTCATCGGTGAACAAAACAGTTTTGAAGTCAGTCTTCATGTATTGTTTGGCCCACTGAAGCCTTTTCTGCTGGTGTGCAGTGGATAGAGGAGGTCGACAGGATGGCTTACGCACAGCTGCAACCCTCTGAAGGACCCTGCATCTTGTTGTTCGGGGGACGTTGGAGGCACCAGCAGCTTCAAAAACTTGTCTGCTGCTATGACAAGGCTTTTTTGCCGCTGCTCTTTTAACCTGACGTAATTGCCTGTAGGAAAGAGTCCTCAATTTTCCCTTATCAGCACGCACACGTGTGTACTGTGAATCAGCTACATATTTCTTGATTGTGCGATGATCACGATGAAGTGTCTTGGCAATGTTGATTGTAGTCATGCCTTGACCTAAACACTCCACAATTTGTTGCTTCTCAGCAGCCGACACATCCTTTTTCTTTCCCATTTTGGCAGAAAATGTAGGCTGCGTAATAATGTGGGACAGCCTTCTTAAGTAGTCTTGCCTTTCATTGGACACACCTGCCAAACTAATTAGCACCGGTGTCTGCAATTGCTTACAGTGATATAAAGAGCCCTGACACACATCACCATCAATGAGTTTAACTGACAAACAAAAAAATTCTTACCTTATCACTCCTAAACAATTTTTGCATAATAATTTGGAACACAGTGTATACCCACAAGCTTAAATGTATTTTATTTGGATTTTGTGTGATAACAAAACAAAGTAGCGAGTATTTGTGCAGTGTAAAGGAAATGATACAGGGTTTTCTAATAATTTTAAAAATATAAATTTGAAAATTGTGCATTTGTGCGTTTGTATTCAGACCCCCTGAGTCAATACTTTGTAGGGCCACCTTGCTCAGTGAAATTAGATGGAGACGCCTGTGATCAGCAATTTTCAAGTCTTGCCACGTGCAGGAATATGATTTGATCAAAACCCTCCACCCTAGCTCTGGCAGGATGTTTAGGGTCATTGTCCTGCTGGATGGTGAACCTACGCCCCAGTCTCATGTCATTTGCAGCCTCTAACAGGTTTTCCTCCAGGATTACCCTGTATATAACTCAACCATCTTCCATCAGCTCTGACCAGCTTCCCTGTTCGTGCTGAAGAAAATCATGCCCACAGTATGATGCTGCCACCACTATGTGTGACTGTGTGGATGGTGTTTTCAGGATGATGTGCAGTGTTACTGTAGATTCCCACCACACATAGCGTTTTGCATTTAGCCCACAAAGTTCTACTTTAGTCTCATGTGACCAGAGCCCCTTCTTCAACATATCATTCAGGGCACACAACTAGCATGGTTACAAACTAATATTTCTCCAAGACAGTTTTCTTTCTGAAGGAGAGTGAATATACACCTTTGTCCCAATGAGATGTAAAATTTCCCACACCTAGATCTCCACAAGCGGAATCAACACTTTCTGAGGTGTAAGATAGTTACTAAAAAGGGATGTTTCTTACAAGGGATTTACCTACATTTTTTATGAAGTGAAAACCTTTTGGATGGGATTTTCATCAGTGTTTATTCCATTTGTCAGCTGTCATTTTCTCATATGGTTAAAAAAAATATTATGCTCTTTATACTGTATTTCTAAGGCTTCAGTCAGACATCAGTTTTTTTTTTTACTCATAGGTAAAAAAAAAACAACAATTTTCATCAGCGTGGATCAGATTTTCATCAGTTTGGTCAGTGTGTCTGGTTTTACTATCAGTGATTTTCTCATAAGCCAAAAAAAAGTTGATCTATGACTTGGATAAAAAAATGGATGTCTCCATTTTTTTTTGTGAATGACTTGTTCAGCAAAAAAATATGGACATGAGAACAGCCTCATACACTATACTTGGTACGTGTTTGATCCGTGAAAGCCAAGGGATAGAACATGAACGTAAAAAAGGAACGTCTGAGTGAGACTTTAGTTATGCTGAATGCAAAGCAGTTTTTATTCCTTCAGTGCATCTGTAAGGATGGTGGACTGTGCTGCAGCGTTCCTATCCCCAAAGATACCAATCGCCTCATGTGTATTGTGTCATGTGAACACACGTCTTTGGTATTTAGGTATTGTGATGTGGTCATGCATAGTGTTACAGGTAGTATTAGGAACGTATAGCAATATAGTGTATAATATAGGGATAGATGTTGACTATAGTTTAGTTAGTGACATTAGGATAAGATAGGATATAGATAATGTTTGGGACTAGCCCGTAGTGGTAGTTTGAGTGATAGCAAAAGAGATGGCTTCCTGTAGTTAGTTAGGTTTTGCAGAGTGAAGTGAGCAGTGCTGCCATGGGTGATTTACAGTAAAAAGAGACCTAGGGACAGGGATAGTGAGATCTTTCTGAGAAGTGACTGACTAGTCATAGTGACCTTCCGGAGAAGAGTCCATGGATAGGACGCCTAGTTACAAAAATCCTGAGCTTTCAAATTCCGAAGGTAACAGGCCTAAACAGGACTTAGTTTGTGGGACTAGTGGGGGTCCCGAGAGGTAGACCCTGGACCCAGTAGTGGAAGAAATAGTATGCGGATCCACTTGAGCGAGGAAAGAAACTTACTGATCAGGACTGTAACATAGAAGCTGGGTTGTGATGAAGTAGGGTAAAACAGTGCGCCTCACTAGCAATGGAGTAGACTAAAGAGGAAGGATACTGTGTAAATGAAAATGCTTTGTACTTTAAAGGAAATGTCCATAAGACTTTGTACCCTCTACCTTTTCTATATAACCCTTACCAAGTTATCTTTTAGTAAAGACTGTGTTTAAGAATGAAAGTCTCCTGTATTGAACTCCGGAACCTATGGTCCTGGCTGGCCAACACCACCGGCTACAGGCAGCCTGCATGTGTATAAGACCCTCACGCTACAAGTACAAACACCCAGCCAGGACCCACACTGTCATGTACACGCTGGTACATAAAAGAAGGAGACAAATGCCTCACCCATGGCTACCATCCCTCTCCGTACTACACATCATCCAAAGCATCACAGGTTAAGTAATTGCTTGAAATATCTCCTTCTGCAGCCAAGGTTGGTGGAAATTCTGAATTTGTCAAAACACATTTTGAAGCCATCAATCTAGCTTGAAGAACAGCTGAATACTACTTTCCTTTAGGCTGGAGCACCTAGTACTATGTGTGATGACACAGCGTCAATCTGGCCACTGGTGAGGGGGTGAATTATTCTTAATTTTGCCAGACATACTATTCCTTTCAAGGGGTCAAGGGACTTGAGCCATTGTTTCATGTGAGACTCTTCATTGATCCTTGTATGTTAATTTGTAGAATGCCTGCTGATTAAGTATTGCATCAGCCTCCTGCGGTGTACTAGTCTGCACAACTTGAAGGACAAATATGAAGTCAGATTGAACATTTGAACAATGGAGGATTACATTCCCCCACCTTCCCCCAATCCTGTGGGATATAAAAAGGGCCTGTCTCTGTAACCGATGTGGTTCTACAAGACATAAGCTAATAAACCACGGCTCCAGCTGGTGGAATACAGATCTGCTCCACTGCCCATCACTGAACCCACAAAGATGTTTGGAGAACCCAGATTGGGATAATCAGGTCACCTGGCCACATAACTTGCTGTGCTCGATCAGCTTCCTATACTTGCCACTACCTCCTCTCTTTGGCTGCCCGCCAAAAACTGGGTTATACGGATTGGGGTAGTTGACCTTGGATGCCCCATGTTGCGGAGGTTCTAATCTCCGGCGAGCCAGCGGAAGAGTGAGATTTTGTCATTTGCACCATCTTGACTACTTGCTGGGAATATAGTATATGTTGTTGATTGTTGGTGATCCAATAAAGTGTTACCGGAGTGTGGTACTCTCCCCCTGTGTTGTATGAGTAGTGTTCTGCTCATGGGAAAGGAATACAGGTGTTCACTGGAATGAGCCCTGGTCCGGGTGGTCTTTCTAAAGACAGCCAGACCAGTGGATGAGAGCGCCCACTGACCAATTGCCCCCCAGTTTCCCCTGGGTATTTTGCCAAGTGCTCAATCTTCAATTCTATTTGCATCCTCTGCCGCAACTATCTTCAGCGTCCACCAACACCTCTAACTAGAAGGAAGAACACGCAGGATATCAGCCACAACAAATGAAGAAGCCATAAAGAACTTGACCATGCAAGCAAGTTCTCACCTATTCACAGGAAAGATGGCGATGTGTTGATTGCTGGAGTACCACCACTGAGACTTCCGTTAATCCAGAAAAAGGTATTCTGTAGTTCACTGTTAAAGGGAAACCGTCAGCAGGGTTTTGCTATGTAACCTGAAGACAGCATATGATAGAAGCTGAAACACAGAATTTATGGATGTGTCACTTGTCAGAGTACATGCTGTTGTTTACTAACTGTGAAGGATTTATCATTAAGAGATTAACATTGCTGGACTGTTCTGGCAGCTAAGCACCTCACTGTCTATGGACTTTGTATGTGAAGAGGCTGGTGTGGGTGGGGTTAGCTTTCTCAGCTCTGCTTCATTCTAAATCTAAAAACTCTTGATTGTGTAAGAACGGCTGCACCCAGAAAACTAAGTGATACATCTTTGGATTCAGCTTTTCTTTCCCTACATCATGTTGCTCTGAGATGTGGTAGCAAAAACCTGCCGACAGAGTCCCTTTAAAATGGACCAGTGGCCCTGTATACACACCATTGCTCTAGTTATTGCCTACAGAACTGGAGGAAATAGCCATGAGATGTACTCAGCTATCTCCTGCCGGTCCTTACACATTGAATTAAATGATGGTATCTGTCCACGACCATATGGACCACAGCCCCGTTCTTGGAATCGGTGGAATCCCTAGCAATTAGTTATCCTGTTGTCCTTTGGAAAGGCGATAACTTGCTTTTATGGTTGAGCCTAATTTAAAAGACTCTATTCCAATTAGCTCTTACTTTTTAATCATGTGTTATGTTACATAGTTTAACTAATTAAAGGGTTATTCCTTCCCTTTGATATACATGACCGATTCTTTGGATAGGTCATCATTATCAAACAGGTGAGTGTCTGACACCCCCAAATGAATAAAAGCTGAGCTGAAGAACCCAGAAGCAGCCATTAAACAGCTGATGGATCTGTGGTGTTCAACTCCAAAACTGCTGTTATTTGGCTACAGCCGGCACTGAACATAGCTGATTGGCTGACCACAATCGATCTGATATTGATACCCCAAAGTCATCAAAGTAGCAATAATATCAACATCGCAGGAGTAAAGCAAATCATAAGCAATGTATTACAAAATAAAATTAAAAGAAAAAAATATACATATAAATCTAAAAATGCATAAAATAAAAACATAGCAATAAATGTATACAGTATGTAAAATACAGAACATTTAAAAAATATACATTTTTCTCTTCACATTTCAGAAATCTGTTTCCTTCAGTGGGGTTGACTGTGTTCCATTCCATCCTTCCATTCTTTCCTGACGAAGGAATCAAAGATTTCCGAAATGCGTAGGAAGTGGACGACCAACAATGCTTTTGTTCTTGAAGGTTTTTTGACGTCACGCGCTGGCTTATGAACTCGCTCTCCATCAACAACCACGGACGCCATTGGCCAAGGCACCCCGGGTTTTTTTTGCCACATGCATTTTAGGAATCCTCCTGGAGCTACAATTTGGGACATGTACTACCTAATTTATTCAAGACACCCTTATCAATTCTTATATTTTTTATTCTATTTTTCATTTGCTGTTATCTACCTCTATTGGCAGGATTATTTTCCCCAAATTCCTCTGCTAGGCTACATTGTGGCCTACAAAATCACATCTGAAACGCGGTGGTTTCTTTATGTTTATTGTCACAATATAAAAAAAAATGACACAAAAATAGATAAAACATTCCTCTAAACGATGAAAATGTTTTAAAACATGAAAAATGCATATAGAAAATAAGGTAATATAAAAACAGAAAAAAAAGTACTAATAAAAAAATGTGAAAAAACATATAAAATAAATAATGCATATATATAATATGAAAATTATTAAAACATGCATATAAAAATCAATGAACATACACTTAAAAAGTACAAGATAACATAAAATACATAATACAAGATAACATAAAATACATAATACAAGATAACATAAAATACATAATACAAGATAACAAAATACCGTACATAATACAAGATATAAAAATATACATGTAGAAAATAACATTTATAAAAAAACTACAGGCATAAAATAAAAAATGCTCATGTAGCAAAAATAAAATAAAGCCCATATAATTAAATGCAAAAATAAAATAAAAAAATAACATAAAAATAAATATAAAAATCAACGAAAATGCAAATATAATTTAAAGTGTTATGCTGTACATACAGAACAATAAAATAAAAACATTGATAAAATAAAAATGTAAAAACATGCTTATAAAAAATACTTATATAAAACAAAATACATGAAAAATTCAAACAAGTAACAATGCAAAAATAAAAAATGCACATAAAATAAAATGCATAAAAAAGTCTAAAAAGTAGAAACCAATGAAATATAAATTAAGTATGACATAAGTTTTCGGAAAGGAAAAAATTATATAAAAACATATATATATATAAAGAAATCTACATAAAAAAATCAGCACTAAAGCTTTCTCTAATGACCTGTTCTGTATGACATCGTTGATGAGATACTTTATTTCGACAATAGCTGGTTAATGATGCAAGATTTGCTTCTTCTGTACAAGAACAGGAAGTTGAGTAGAGATGAAGAGTGCGATACGTCGTTGTGTTCCTTATACCGTGGGCTGTGGTGAATGTTCTCATTCTCTATAGCAGCTGTCTATCTGCATGAGACATAGCTCACCCGAAAGTGTGAAGTTGACTCTCGAAGACCGAGCTCAGCTCTACGACAACTTATGAAAACAATTCCGGTACTCCCAGGACTGGGTCTCACCCTTACCATATATTAGTAAAATGATGACAAATCTAATCACTGCTACATAGAAACCTGAGAACCATGGACACATTGGCGCCAGCTTCTTGGAGCAGCCATGTTGTGCTCTACATGATGGTCATGTTATCACTCGCGAGGAGCTTAGTGAATGGTGAGTACTTGTATCAAACCTTCAGGAAACATCATTTTGACTGTCGTATAGATGTTGCGGAGCTCAGTTTGTTGGGGATGTGTGCAGAGGCTGAGTTTGTGATATATCATGATGACTTGTTAGCAAATCTTGATGATGTATTGTGTCATCGATGGTAAGAGCGTCATCCCGATACACGAGACAAACAGTTTGAAGACCATGGCCAGACCTGTTCTTCCAATAGATGGAGCATCTAGGGGTAGGTCCACTATCGATCACCAATTCTAAGGTTTATGGGTAAAATATTACATTGAGCATTTTTGAGTTTTGGGCGTTTTCATCTTTAGGTTTCTCGATGTAACTCAAAGGGGTTGTCCCATCTTGGACATTTATAGCATATGATTAGGATATAGATGGGACCTGCATTTATCTTGAGAACAGGGCTAACAGGGACAAAAATCTTAAAGAATGAAAAGGTGGCAAACATGACTCTTTCCAATAATTTCTATGGTACCTTCGAAAATTGATGAGCACCCCATCCCATGAGAGTGAGTGCCAGGTTTTTTATCCTAAGTCATGTAGTAAGGCTCATTGAAGGATCGATATTGACTATTAGGCCAGTGTCACACTTGCAACTGCAATGGGAGAAACTCGCGCGAGTCTCTCGCCTCAATACCGGGCACTGCCGCCGTCACTTGGGACCGGAGTGTGCGGTCCGAGTTCTGGCAGCAATGCCGGGTATTGAGGCGAGAGACTCGCGCGAGTTTCTCGCATTGCAGTTGCAAGTGTGACACCGGCCTTAGGATTGCTATTTCCAATACCTGGCACTAAAGTTCAAGTCCTCTTCGTCTCTGAAGAGGAAATTTGCATATTTAATTTCCCAGAGGCACATACATGGCATTTAAGTCTCTTCACTCTGATATGCCAGGCCTGGATTGTCACTCTCCACAAGTCTGATTTCACACAGATGTGTTTTGCGGTCTGTACTCGGACCATGATTTATGAACTGTCCACAGGTCTATTGGCCACAATTTCACAGCCTCATATATGCCTCTAAGAGCCCCGAGGTCAAGCCATACATCACGGTCCAAGTATGGACTGGTAAACACAGTTGTGTGAACTCAGCCTAACCATAATTTTTTTTACAACACATATACAACTATAGTCTATGTTGCTTTTTACTCGTACTCGTTTTTTTGCAAAAAATCATGAGACATGTCCATTTTTGATACAAATCTATGGGTCTGTCAAAATCGCAGACACCATACCCAGATGACATCCGTGTGCTGTCTGTTTTAACACTGTAAAGGGTAGAAGGTTTTTAATTATTTTTTTTGTTCCTATAAAAAAAATCACTGTTGGTAAGAACAGACACAAGTACCAAGATTGCTGAAAATCTGACCTAAACACAGGTGGAAGCGGATCCTAAAAAGAAAAAAACCTATGTGTGACTTCGATATGTGGTTTAGATAAAAAATGGATGTCTCTGATTTTCTTGGTGGACACTCGGTCTGCGGAAAAATGTGAGCAGTCCCGAAGACTATAATGGACATGTGTTCTATCAGTGAAAAATGGAGGTCTAATAGCGTTCATTAGAGGACTTTAAAATGGTCATAAAAAGAGTTAGTGGATCAAAAACACCATAAAAAATATGTTTGTAAGAACACGTAGGCGCTAATTTATCAAGGCTGCAGTTTTGCTCACCAGTCTTGATGAACTGTGTGCTGGAAGAAAACGAAATGTACCAAATTCATTACTTTGGCCCATATTTTAGCTGCAATGTTACTCTAGTCCAATAGAGGAGCACAATTCTGCTATCACTTTTGGGGCATAAATTATATTGCATTTGTCCGACCCACTCGGCCAGGCCTCCCCCAGGTTGAGCTCCTCTCACTTTTCACAAAGACAGCAGAGCTGATCAAAACTTGGTGCAAAAATGCCAAAAGGTTGCAAAGTTTCCATGAGTTGCGTGCCCAAAGATGTTGAGAAATTTCAAGCACTGTTAAGCCAGAAAACTGTCGAAGATCGACCCCATAAAATGAAAACTAAAATTTAGAAAAATCAGCAAGGATGCCACAACTAAATAAACTGGACTATATTGTATAAGGACATAAGCAGATGTGCGAGAATGACCACGAGGATGACAAGCTTTGTAGTAGCCGTCCTCTATAATTTCATGGGTTTGCCCCCTTTGGCAGAAACCTTCTTGAGCACACATTTCTTAAACCTATCTGCCTCTGACGTTAATTAAGAGATTTTTTTCCTTTTCCATCAAGTATTTTCTTAGTTGTGCAATATTTGATTGATTGTCCTATGCACGGCGCGTTTCACATCTCTGGGACTTTAACGTGACCATTCAAGAACCTTCCATTTCTTCCATGTTTACTTGGTGGTATGGAGCATTGTCATATTGTTAGATCTCTCACAGATGGTGTCACGTTGGCCCGTCTGGTACACTGAGGGTATGTAAATAAGATATTCCATAAAATCCCAATAGCCCCACATTTACCTACAAAATGGTGCGCTGGTGGCCACTGTCAGGAATAGATGGGCCAACTGATACTTGGGCAAATCATCAAGATCCTCTGCTGGCAGCTCCTCTGTAATTACTGACCAATGATGTCCTAGTTTTGCATGTATAAGTGGGTGCACTGAAAATTGCTGAGCAACCCCTATCAATAACCTGTGGAACATTAAAAAATTCACAAGGTTGCTTAAGCTAGCAATAGGGTCATGCAACAGTTGCACGTCCTGCCTATAGCTCACAGTGGCGCTGTGCATGGCAAACCTTTGGAGAGATGTAGTGCTAAACTTAATTAAAAGCAATGGACTTCCCAAGAAAAAAATAGTCCACTGCACAAGTACAGTGAAAAGATCCCCAAACAATGGCCTGGGAACCCCTCTTGTCACCAGCAGGCATATCCACTCTTCAACATTGAAATTGCAACTCCAAGAAGGAAAAGTTATGGAATTATTGAAATCACAGGATGGAGACATGTTACTGATTTGCAAATCATGAAAAAATGGAAATTATTTTTTTTTAACACCTTTTGATATATTCCGTATCAACTGTAAGCACCGAGTGCAGAAATCCCGGCACTTCCGCTATCAGTGAGGTTATTAATGGTCATTTGAGGAAGGCTATGCCTCTGAATGCACTTTGGCAAATCATTAAGATCCTCTGCTGGCAGCTCCTTTGTAATCACCGACCAATGACGTCCCAGATGTGCTCAATGGGAGACAAGTCTGGAGACGCTGCAGCCATGGGAGCAAGTTTAGGCCATACAGGCTGCTCGACGAGTGAGGAAACGCAGCTTGTGGTAGTCGTGTTGTAAACTGCTTCTGAGAAATTGGCCGCACCACTGGTTTGTCCACCAAATGAATGTAACAACGAATTGTTAGTTACCTGGAAGTAAAACTAGAGGGGTCCTGCCCCCCCCATACATTATGTCACTCCAAACCCTAATTCCGGGAGTAGGATTGGTGTGACTTTGCCTTTGAAAGGCCTCTTCTTTTTGTTACCCATGTAGTCTCAGATTCAAAGAATGGCTTAAAGTGATTCATTATGTACTGCGACTGAGATTAGACATCACACAACAAACCTAAGGCGTCATATATTGTCTACACAATCCATGAGATGGTGTTTACATGACATAGGCTACAGGCCAGACATCCAGCTACAGTTGTCCATTGACCTCACACAACAGCTCTCAAAGGCTATCATGGTGCAGGGCAAGACAGTCTACATCTCTCTCGAAACATACGCTCCACCCCTGAGCCTTAGGTGTTTTTGAGAGGACACACATAATGTTCCCAGAGAGATGTAGACTGTCTAAAAGAGGATTGGCATTAGGTCCTGGCAAACGAGAATCGCCTTACTGTGGCTGCCAGGTACACATGAATTGGCCAATTTATGCGCTAAGAATTCCCAATTTTTCATTTTTCTAGTGCAGTAGTACAATTCAATTTTCATGTTTGCATGCTGTAGTGCTACAGAGTGCTGCCTTATTTGTTTGATAAAGTTTACATCTATTCAGTGGCGTCAGCTGATGGGACCACTGCTTCAATCAGCCTACACCTGCTGCCGCTAACAACAGTGAGAGCAGGCGGCGGCTGATGGGAGTGTACAGTGTAACCCATTCAAGTTTTTGTTCATCATTTATTTAGAGCACAGGCACCGGCTAATGGATACTCCCATCAACATCCGCCTGCTCTCACTGTTATTAGCGGCAGCAGGGGTAGACTGATGTGAGCAGTAATCCCATCAGCCGACGCCAGTGACCGGAGGTAAACTTTTTACCTCCGATCCCAGCTGTGACCTCACGCTTTCATTTGACAGCATGGGAACTGCAGCAGTCTGACCAGCAGTAATGATTTTAACGCAGAACAGAAGCAGTGTTTGGCGCGCTGTCATGCCAATAACAGCGTGACAAACACTCGGTGTTCGGGGGCCAAACCCGAACAGTAACACAGACTTCCTGGTGAAGTCCATGTTCGGTGTCCGTGCCCAAACAGTAGTTTTTATCTGTGAATTCCGGTACCTCATTCAGTCCCATTGCTCAAGGAGTATAATATCTGTACCCATTTGTGTAAAACATCCGTTCCCTAGCCCCCGATGTATAACATCCGACCCCCCGCCATGTTGTCTGCCTTTACTAACATGTGACAGAGTGGCTGGTGCTGTAGAGCTCATTGATACCAGCGGGGTCTTGTAATAGGAGCTACCGGTGTAGCAAGTCCATTCATGACATTTCTTCCTCCATCACCTGTGAGTGATATTGAGAAGTGGAAGGAACCGCGGCAACTTAGCCACAAAGTGGAGACCCCGTAACATTACAGAGCGGGGGGCCGAATGCTGATGAGCAGAGAGCAGAAAAGTCACCACCGCTCTGCTGACCCCATAACTGCAGAGTCTAGAACTCCTCTGGTAATAACATCAGAACAGACACTGCGCCCCCGCCGGGAGCTTCATGACCGAGCAGCTGCATGCAGTCGTACATCACCAAGCACAATGCCGCCCATCGGATGGAGTGGTGTAAAGCCGCCACCACTGAACTCTGGAGGAGACGTGTTCTGTGCAGTGATGGATCACACTTCTCTGATGGAGGAGACTGGGTTTGGTGATTCCAGGAGAACGATACCCCCTGACTGTGTTGTGCCTGCTGTGCAGATGGGTGGGGGATAATACTATGGGCTGTTATCAGGGGACGGCCTTGTCCCTTGGTTCCAGTGAAGGAAAATCTTACAGCATCAGCACAAGACATTGTGGACAATTGTAGCTTCAGTTTTGTGGGAACAGTTTGGAGAAGGCCCTTTCCTGTTCCGCATGACTGTGTGTGAGGGAGGGCTAGGGAGGTAGTCGTGACTGAGGGCATTCGCTTTAGCGTGCACTGGCCTCCCATCACATGAACACAATATCCATTACTTTGCATACCTGTGTCTTCCCTTTCTGCGCCATCAGGGTCTCCTCTGTTTGGCTGAAGGCTTCTGGCCACAGATACTGGATGGCTGTGCCCTGCACTTGCCAAACATTGCATGACACGGTGTGGCCCGGGGCTAAGTAGCCCACCCGAGCTCAACGGGTACCCAAGCCCCAAATGAATCTATCAGGAAGTCCTTCCTGTCTTACCCAGCGTGAACCCTCCTATATTAACTATCTGTGTACTAACCCTTACGTAAAACTATATACCTATAATACCCCCATCTAGTGGTAGAAAAGGAAACTGCGCTTTCCCTATATTAATACATTATATACAGTTCAGTAGCAGCAAAAATACTTTACATATGTACAATATTAGTAAACCACAATTATATCAAGCGGGACGTATTTAAAGGGGTTAAAAGGCAGATAGCGTACATTGCAACCCCTTACATGTGCACAGTGCACGAGCTCCATACAGACATGTTTGGGACAGGCCACACAGAGCCTGGATCTCAGCCCCATCTAACTTCTTTGGGATGAGCTAGACCGGAGATTATGAGCCCATCCTCCCCTCAACATCAAGGTCTGACCTCACAAATGCTCTTCTTGATGAAGGGGAAAAAAGTCTCACAGATGTCTCCAAAATCCTGTGGCCATTTTCCCAGGAGAGCTGGAGCTGTTATATCTGAACGGGTTCAGTTCCATTTTACTGGATGGGAGGTCAGAAAAGCCCCCGGAGGTGGAGGGGGCACATACTTTTGACTATATAGTGTAGCTTGAATGAGCTTTATCATTCTTCATATTTCATGTGTCTATGGATACAGATACAGATCTCGCTTATACCGGTGCCAGCTTTTCCTATGCACAATTTACAGTTTGTGTGGGTTGCGAGGCTGTAGCCCAGCTCATCAGACTCGTGTCTCCTCAGGCCCAATTTATATCTGTCCAGTCCATCCTACTAAAATGTCATGAATATTATTAGTCTACACAATTGTAATATGCATAATGTCCTCATTGATTGGTGTGCAGACATTGAGCTATGACGGTAATACATACAGTATAAGAGTAATTTTCAACCTTGATGAGCAGAGAACGACAGGAGGATGCTGTGGTTGGAAAATTTCCCACCTGAAACACAAGCAAGCAGCAAATGTGGGTCAAATGTGCTCTGCTTTGTGCAAAAATAAGCAAGGTTGGGCAATGCTAGCGATAACTGTGCAGAATATACTACGGAAAAGTTAGGTTAGACTGTGTCAGTTTCAAGGGAAATGTTAAATTCACCAATAATGAGAACCAGCACCTGAACAGGTAGATCAGTGTATGGCCCTTGGTGCCTGGTGATGCCCACTATGCCCAGAGTTCAACGCTTGGTGGATGTGTGCACTTCATGTAGTGAGCAGGTTCAGGGGCTGTGCTATGTACAGTAGTCAGCAACTGAGCCTAATCAATCAAGACAGAGGCACTCAAGAGTTTCACCCCCACTTCCAACCCCCATTGACTCCTCCACAATATGATTACAGGGTACTGATTGCACTGTCATGGCAGCTTACCAAATGCCCCCATGTCTACAATGTTTGTGGATGGGCTTCATAAGAGATCGTCAGTTTTACTATACAACATTGCAGTTTATTGTACAAACAATCGAGTGATCCCCGGTTTAAGCCCCTTGGGGAAGGGACAATAAAAAATGTTAAAAATCCAAAATATAAGTTCATATCACCCTCTTTCCCAGAACATAAATAAAATATAAAAAATAAAACAATATTTCATATCGCCGCGTATGTAATTGTCTAAACTAATAAAATGTCCTAATATTTATCCCATACGGTCAATGGCAGAAAATTCAAAATGGCAGAATTGCTGTTATTTGTTCATTTTGCTTTTGAAAATAAAAATGCGATAAAAAAGTGAATGAACAATAAAATGGTAAGAATAAAATCTACAATTCCTACCAAAAAAATAAGCCCTGATACTTCTCTATTGAACGAATAGTAATTGGATTTGTGTGGATTAGTCTGTACCGGAGATGACGTTTTTTTTAACTATCTACAATACATGTGAAGGTTTATGATTCCCCCTTTGATTCATTGCTGGATTTGCCCCTTTATTCTGATGGATTGTTTTGAGACTTGCTAAACCTAAGCATGAATAATAGTATACCGTTATTTGGTAAGCTGACTCTTTCCTTCCTTGACAAGTTAACCTGCTGATTGGTCTGGTTCAGAGGCATATCGAATTATTTTCTTTGGCCGCATATCATCAGCCCAGGGAATGAGGTATTAATCACACCTAATTAACACCCCTAACTTTTTGCAGGACCTATGCTTGCAATTAACGCTGGCCTATCACCAAAGCCACAATACAGTGATAGTGTCTTCCAACCAAAAGGCCATGACCACTTGACCCGCCTCTAACACAGACCTATCCCTCCACCCCCCACCACAGACCGGCCCCATAACACCTTACATGGCCCGGTCCTGCCACCAACACACCACTTGTTCAATCCCATCCCTTAAACCTAACATCCACAAATCCATCCCAATGGCATTGAGATGAACCCTATCCGCCCTCATATATTCCCCCAAAGGTGTTTCCAACTCCCTGTGCCACACAACAATACCCCCATTCCTTGCCACAAAACGCGCCACCACCTTATTCAATTTTATCTGGACCCGCCATCCTACCCAATGCCACCTCTTTATTCAGCTTTTTTGAAACTACCCCTGGATGTTCCTTTGCCGATTTCAAATTACCTGGATGGAATAACGGCGCGCCAGGATCAAAAGGGATCCTTAAATTAACTCTGCCTTTCTCTATCAGGTTACCTATTTAAAAATGACCCATCACTGCGACCTTCACCGGCATTTTCCCTTTTTTCAATACACTCTCCCGCCTTTCCCTTAGTTCTCTTGAAACACTTGGACAGTCCGTGACAGCCTCCACATCCTGAACACTCATGCTTAAACTTCCATGAAGTGCCAAACTTACACGGTCCCTCATTAAAATGCCAGAAAACCCCTTTTTGTGATATGCCGAAGACCCTTTTTCCGATCCGAAGACCCCGGCCCCACCCCGAAAGGGCTGTGAAGCAGGCGCTGTTATCAACCGCATCCACAGGGGTATATCCTTGTGATCCCATCTCATCCCCAGTCTCATTGCATTACGCTGCCTAAATTGTTCACCATAACGAAGCCAAGCGAGGCCCCCATACACCCTGCGAGCGTCCCGTATCGCATTGATGTAACTAAAAAGAGCAGAACAATGTTCAGACTCTTTTTCCCCGATAACACTGGCCAAAATAGCAAACGCTTGCAGCCAGTTAGCAAATGTTCTCGGAATTAGCCTATATCTACACTTTTTTTCTTCATCTTTTTCCTTACTTGAATCACTCGGCTTCAATTAATCCAAATTAACTTTTTCCAACTGGAGTAACGAAAATATCTCCACATATTCCCCCTTCAAGATCTTTTCCCTAACCTCCTTCTTTAAATGTGCCCCCAGTGGGCCCTCAAAGCAAACATATAACTCGCTTTTGCCCTGTCATCCTGTCATCTAACCGAATGACTTCATCCTCCTTCTCTCTCTCCCCCAAACTCTTATCCACCGTTCCCCCCGAAACTTTTCCTTTGCATCTCCGCCTCTCAGCTATTATGGGATATGACATCCTTTCCTGCCCCGAACTCGAACTCTCTTGACCCAACCAAGCCCCCACTGGGGAGCCTACTTCTCCCATTCCCGAGTGCGTCGCCATCAAACCCTACAACCCTCCCAATAATTGACCCCACAAATAAGGTGCACCTCCATTAGTGCTCTTATTATCGCAAAGTCCTATACCCCTATTATCAGCCCTCCATCATTAGCAAAGTGCCCACCGTCGGATAAATCATTATTAACATTAATAATCATCGTCTCCTTACCAAGCTGCCTCTGAGGTGACCTCGGATCAGAACTTATAGTTCTTGGAGGTCAAAGAAGAAAATTAAAAGCAAAGAGAGGCTCACTGAGACTTGACCAAGGGCCTCAATAAGCCTGGAACCAGACGTAGTTTTATAAGATATGAATTGAGGAAGACAAGTAGCAAAGCCATCAAGAAAATGGTGGAGTGAATCCATGGGGTCATACGCAACCTCTGCTTAATGGAAGAAGACTACAAGAGTGTACACATTAATAGAGAGGGATGAAATTGAGAGTAACAAAGACTAACCTGGAAAGTGCTTTGTCTATACTCAGGTCTGGGGACATGAGAAAAGTGTTAACTTCTGTGACGTTGAGCATCAGGGAAGCGATGGCAGATAAAGATGGGCAAAGATACTGTGCAGAACTTTCTTCATAAAAATGTGAAATGATTGCGCAACCATGAGAAAGAAATAAAAATAATGCATGCAGGTTATAGGAAAGCTAAATTTATCATTTACTTCTCCATAATATGTGCAGTGTAATCAATAAGTATAATAAGTATTCCGGCAGCCCTATGCAAAACTCCAAACAGTGATGTCACCATGGGACGTGTTAAATGATAAATTCAGCTGTGCTATATGGGATAATCTCAGCCCTAATATTCATTCTTGTCTTTTTTTTTTGCTTACTCATCTCTAGTTCTCCTTCCTCCCTTTTTATTGTATCATACTTGACATCATTGCTGTGTAGACAGAAGCAGAATAAGCAGATAGTGATGAGCGAATGTGGATGGATAAGGTGTTATCCGCCATGCTCGGCTGCTAACTGAGTGTCTTCTGCGTGCTCGAAAACTATGGATGCTTATCAATATTAGTAGGGTCATCTCAGTATAATTAGTAGCTGCACTAGTTAATGACATGTCTATTTTACTAATGGAGGCCTAGGTAGTGCAGGACAGTAACACACTATATTCTAAAAGGCACAATAGATAGCTGTCGGACAATCAATCAGCTGTTGGCTAGAGGGTATGCCACACTAAGCGAGATCGCTAACGAGATCGCTAACGAGATCGCTAAAACGTCACTATTTAGCGATCTCGTTAGCGACCTCGTTGTGTGTGGCAAGTAGCAACGATGTGGCCCCTGCTGTGATGTCGCTGATTGTTCACTAGTGTTCTGGACCGTTTTTTGATCGTTGGCATCCCGCTGGTGAGCCTGTATCGCTCCGCTGGTGAGCCTGTATCGCTGTTTGGCACCTTTTGCGAACGACAAGCGACCTCGTTTGTGACGCATATGATTTTTTTTTTTAGCGTCACGGAGAGGATTGCAATATCTGTAAGTTCTCTTTTGCGTCACAGAGAGTATCGCAGAAGTTGCAAAGCAGGCTAGCAGGACGCAGAGAGCAGGAGCGATGCTGGAAATTCCTATGAATCAGAAGCGCTCAGTACATGCTAATGACAGATCCTAACGACCGCCAAAGTCGTTAAAGAGATCGCTGACCGCTGATGAGTCGTTTATGAGATCTCCTGTTTGGCAGCTACTAGCGACCTAAAAGCGATCACACCAATGATCTCGTTAGCTTGCGTCGTTATCGAGATCGCTAACGAGATCGCTAAGTGTGGCAGTACCTTAGCTCTCAACACCCCCATACACAAGAACGCCCTCCATTGTTTGCTGTCAGGAGTCTGGTAGAACATTGTCTTTGTATAGACTAAAAGGAAATTTACATTTCAATGGCCGGATACTTCTCTTCTGTGAAATCATGTGTGAGAGAAGAGTAGAAGGTCCAAATACACATTAGATGGTTGACCAATCTTACCGAAATCGGTGGAATTGGCCAACTTTCATCTAATGAGTTCGAAGGGTCTGTATGCAGCTGACCTGTCACAACTTGGTCTATAGTGAAGGGGTCTGGATTCCAACACTCTCTGGAACAACTAAGATAAAGCTCAGACATCCTGATGTGCGATTCATGCTAAAAGTATAGGAAGGGAGTGTGCCTCCACCATTACACTGTGTGCAGAATTATTAGGTAAGTTGTATTTGAGAGG
>VIAB01003522.1:12481-27837 GCA_009801035.1 Oophaga pumilio
CTGTTTAGCAGCGATCTCGCTATGTGAGACGGGGCCCTTACTCACTAAGACATAGCCCCATCCCCACCAGTGACGTGCTCTTCTCACTTCATCCGATTACTGTCCCAAATAAGAAGCAGTCTGAATAAAAAAACAGAATGATATATGACCCACAGAAAAATGAGCTTACAGGAGCAGGGAGGTAATAAACTGTATTAGAAAAGTGTTGAATAACTCTTTAAAAGTATCATCTATATAATCAGTCCTTCATTACTTAACGTATCTGTGCTCAGCATTAAAACAACCCAACTTAGAAGACATCAGTGCAGTTAGAACTACCTCCTGTATTGTTTCAAAGGATTAAAAAAAAACAAAAAAAACAACAAAATCTGAAGTTATGGGGTGATAATGTATGTTTACTTTTTTCATTTTAAGTTGCAACGTACTTGCCCATTGTCTTTCACCATAATGTTACTGTTGTGACGATCACCTATTCCAAGGATAAAGGTGGCAACACAGTACCCAGCACATGATCGTGTAAATAAGTCAATGGCAGCGTCATACCTAAGAGAAAAAAAGAGGCAGATCGGGTAAAGACTTTTTGATAATTTACATTACCAATTATGATGTAACTCTTTGGATATGAACTGGCTACATGTCACATTCTTAGTAAGGCTTCTTGCACATGAAAGTATTTAGGATCTATACAAAATATATCCCAAATAAGACAACCATGGCCATATGGTACCTCACCGTGCCTTTGCACACAAGCTTTATGGATCCTCCCAACATACACAAGATATTTTCCCCCCATTGCTTTTTGGGGAAATTACCATGACTCACTGAGAAACCTCACTTCTCCACTTAGTAAATAAGAGAAACTGTGCTAGTAATATCAGCAGGTCATTATTTGCTACAGGACAGATCTCAACTAACAAGTAAATATAGAGCAAGGGTTCCCAACTTGTGGATTCGAGACCATATATGGTCCACGGGCCTGTGATGTGTGGCTTGCAACTAGCTGCCAGCTTGGTACATTAGCAGCAGGTCTAGCAGTTATAAAAAGCAGGTCTACAGATGGTGAGTTTTGTAAGCAGCCCCACACAGAAGAGCAGAGTTGGATCTGCATATACTGGCCTCGGAATAGAATAATGGGAGTGCCTCATGCGAGAATAGCAGCGGTGGGAATCCTCTCGATATATGCATCATGCCTTGGTGTGATTTCTATGGGGAAGATTTGACTTCGATCATACTGGTAATGGGGTTTTTGGGTGTCAATACTGCATTGTTCACGCTTTGCTGCCTCACAACCCGGAACGCGCGTGTGTGGTTATGGGGAGGGGGGTTTGATACACCACATGTAAAGAACATGCCTACAACTGTGAACATTTGGTTTTCTTTTTATTGTGAAGCAAACAACAAATAGGACAAAATAACTGAAAATTTCAGTGTGTATAACTATTCACCCCTAAAGTTAGTACCTACTTTATAGAGCCTCCTTTGGCAGCAATTACAACTACAAGTCGCTTTAGATAAGTCTCTATGAGCTTTCCACATCTTGCCACTGGGATTTTTGCCCATTCCTCAAGGCAAAACTGCTCCAGCTCCTTAAAGTTAGATGGTTTCCTCTGGTGAAAAGCAATCTTCAAGTCTGACCACAGAGTCTCAAATGGATTAAGGTCTGGGCTTTGACTAGGCAACGAAAATATTTACACGCTTCCCCTTAAACCACTCAAGTGTTACTTTAGCAGCATGCTTTGAGTTATTGTCTTGTTAGAAAGTGAACCTCTGTCCCAGTCTGAATCACTGACAGAAACCGGTTTTCCTCAAGAATATCCCTGTATTTCGCACCATCCATCTTCCCCTCGACCATTTCCCCTGTCACCAAAAAACATCTCCACAGAATGATTCAGCCACCATCATAATTTACTGTGGGGATTGTGTTCTTAGGGTAATGAGCTGCGCCAGACATACTGTTTAACATGGTGGTCCAAAAGTTCAATTTTGGTCTTATCGGACCATAGCACATTTGGGGAATCTCCCACATGATCTTTGGCAAACTCAAAACGATCCTTACAATTTGTGTGTGCAGTTATAACTTTTTTTTCTGCCCACTCTTCCATAAAGGCCACCTTTATGGAGTGTATGGCTTGTTGTGGTTTCATGGAGAGATACTCCAGTCTTTGCTTGAGAACTCGGCAACTTCTTCAGGGTTAACTTTGGTTTCTATGCTGCCTCTGATTAATGCCCTTCTTGCCCGGGCCGAGAGTTTTGGTGGGATGCCCTCACTTGGCAGATTGTGATACCATGTGCTTTCAATCTGTGGATACTGGATTTAATGGTGCTCCGGGAAATTCTCACACATCTCTTCAGTCCTGATGCAAGTGCTGCCAAGATGGCACTGACCAGCAGAAAGGATGTGAGGAAGAAAGATAAGAGGAGTTGCAGAGAGAGACATTGTGGGAATTACAACTTCAGAACATGCAAGTATATAATAACAATGGCCAATAGATGGCAGAAAAAAGACAACAAACAATGTAACTATAATATCTATATAGAATAAATGAATGAATTAGGATATAACATTAGGCAAGTGTCACTAATGGCTGAAAGCCTTTGCAGACAATTAGCTGAACAGCACACTCCCCATCTGAAATACTTGGATTTCACTAAATTAACAGTCTTGAAAGGGAGGCGTTTTCCTAAAGTTCACCTCAACCTGAAAGGCAAAAACAATGCATGCAAAACAACAATAACATTAACATATGAACGAGGTAGATGAATATCTATATCTATAACAAGTTCCTAGAGTGATTAAATGGATAAATCTTCGGATTGGATGAGCCGTACTAGGCCAGTGTCTCCAACCCCATTGCAATCCAATGGTTAAAGTTCCAGTGCAATCAGATGAGCGTCTTAAGGGGTCTTTAAAGTTCCTTCTGGCTGATTCTCAACCAGTTTGAGTAAAATAACTTCCAATATAGGCCAAAAGAAAGATTTAGAGTCACCCTGCTTTGTAACTTTCACTTCTACTTTGAGCACCTGACTATCTTCACTTGGAAAGGTTTTTAATAGAAGTTCTATAGGCCATGCGTTTCTTTCTGCCTTCTGGTCTTTCAAGAGGACAAGATCTACTTATAACCTCGGTTTAACTTGTTGCCATTTTCTTCATCCTAGGAGGAGAGTAAGGTACTCCCTCTTCACCAGAAACTGTTGGACAGATGCTGTACATGTTTCCAAAGTCTCTGATATTGGTTACCAGACAGTCTTTCGATGGGTTAGGTACAGTTCCAGGTTTATGAGTGAGTAGAGTAGCTGGAGCATGGTTGGTACTAGATTCTGGATCCATAAAGGAACAAGAGGTCTTTAGTTCACAATAGCAAACAAGAAGTGGTCAAGGTCTTGTGAGCAAGTCTTAAAAGGTTTGAGTGAATCATGGACTCCAATATTCTACGAGTGATGGCTATCATTCTTTCCCATAATCCGCTCATATGGGAAGCGTGAGGAGGGTTGAAGACACACAAACAACCATTATTTGCCAAGAAGTCCTGGACTGGTGTTCAATTCAATTGTAATTCTCCACAGGCACCTACGAAGTTGGTTCAACAATCAGATCTCAATTGCTTTACTGGTCCTCTGATGGTCAGGAATTGTATTAAGGTGTTTATAAAACTGGAGGAATCCATGGATTCTATCACTTCTATGTGTATCGCTCGTACACTCATGCATGTGAACAACACTGCCCATCGTTTACTCTGCATGCTTGCCTGTGGTTCAACATGCGCAGAATTCTCATGGGTCAAAAACGTCCAAACCAATATAGGTAAATGGTGGCTCTGTGCTTCTATCAGCAGGCAAATCAGACATCTGTTGTTGCAGTTTTCCTCTGGTCTTGCAACACTGAACACAATAATGAATTAAATGGGGAAACCTGTATCTTTGCTCCCACAATCCAAAGGCCCGCAGATTTTAAAAGCGCCTTCAGTGAAATGTCTGCCTTGATGTTTGATTTTTTTCGTGGTAATGCCATATCATTAGAGTAGTGATCTAGCAACAGCCAGGAATAATTAATGGGTTATTTTCTCCATACTCCAACTTGGCTTGTTTAAATGACCACTGACCCTCAGTAAACCCTTACTGTCAATTGCTGGATTAAGTCGACAATGGGGCTGTTTTAATGGATTTAAGTCGACAATGGGGCTGTTTTTATGAACATCTTTGATTTACGTATACATTTGTTTCTTGTGAAAAACATCCTGCTGCACATTACATATAACTCAGAGCAAGGTCTTCTGTAGAGAGGATTTTGACACATGTGCCATGCGCAACAATCACTTGCAATGGCGTGAAAAAATCATGTCCACCTGGAAAAGAGATCGCCACCAAGTCCAAAGAGAAGGTTTCCTTAGACCGTCCGTCGATAATGGTGCTGACATAAGGACAAATCTCGGGGTCAATGTCGGGATCCTGAAAGCAGAAACTATGTTCATTGGTAGTCCCTTCAAACTGTTCATGAAGGAGCTCCAGTCGTGTTAACCAAGAAAAATTTGCGAAAACACCAACAGACACTGGATTAGCAGCAAGGTCAGCAAGGTTAAGATGGGATGGAACATACTGCCATTGTTTAGGTTTAGAAGATTTCCTGAACCTTTCAACACGGTTACTCACATAGACGCATTTTTTCTTGTTGCATATGTAACCATGACAACCTAGTTGTCTGAGAAGAATCTCGTGTCATTCACGTGAAAAAGCTAGATCGCCCTTAATGAAGTCTGGGTTCTCTACAACTAGTATAGTTCCACAGAGTTCAAGTCTAGGTATGGTGTGTTCAGGTTTAGGAGACCCTTTAGCTTTCCCAAATTGAAATTCAACATGAGCTTCAGTGTTAGAGTCTAAAACCTTCAAATATCCAGCAGCTGCAATAGCTTCAGTACAGACATTAGAGAATATATGGATCTCTTCTCTTTGACTCATTGCAAGGGATGCTGAAGTGTGACAACGCGGTATGTGGATCCTTTCCGAGGCACACAGATTCACTCCAGGACCTTCACTTTAGTTTGTAAGCAGGCAGTGGTTAATCCAAGTCCTTAATAGACTCAGAGGCATCTTAGCAGAAGCTTGCCTTGTATAGTTAGAGGTGAAGCAAATCCGAGTGGATGGTAGACCGTTCAGCACTGACCGCACCAGACGCTTAGTAAAGGTTTTTTTCTGCGCAACTAACCTGAAAGCCGAAGAAGTCCTTCAACAAGTTCCATCTTAAGCCCAGATTTCCCTGTACTGGTGGATTGTCTCAGCCTAGATTCAAGTCCCTGAATTCTGCGTTAGGGTGAAAGGCCTTCATGACGACAGCACTGTTTGAGGCAATTTTATGCAATCTCAGATGAGCTTTAGAAAGCATACTTTGCGTCCGTTTGCGCATCTATGGCTTTTTCCGCTGTGGGCATGGATGAGTCAGTCGTACACACAGAAGTCCTTTTCAAAAATTGTTGGGCGTCATTTCCATACTCTGATTCGCCATCAGTCCTACGTAGGTCGTATGTAGAGACTGTAGTTGAAGGACTGTTTCTGAACATGTGCACTTTCATGTGGTATTCAACCAGTTCCTTGTTGGTGTCATTGTCTCGGTTCCATAGAAACCTGAGATAATTTTGTGATCTTGAAGGACGAGGAGACAATGGAATATTTGTTCAATATCAGCAGTAATAGCGACTGGCTCCTTTCTGAATCTCATGACCACCCTCCCACCAGGTTATTAGTTCAAGTCGGGACCAGTGAGAACGTCGTTCAGAGATACACCTTGATGCTTGACGCTTAAATTGAACACCACTCTGATTTTCTGTCTTAGATGATATACTCCAAAGGAAGGGAAATACCAGCATTCTTCATTCTCTTTCAAGTTTGGAGCTGGCTCTGCTGGGTCATTGCGAAATAACTTGTCCATAAAGGCTACAAAACGGTACTTCATTTCAGGCTTGTTTCTTAATGTTATGTGCAGTGAGGTGAACCTGGATAAAACCTGTTCTCGGTTGTTAGGAAGCTTGGCTCTTGCAGCCTTGAAGGATAAGGGAGCAGCCCAGTGATCAGATTCGTTCTTGAAGAATCCACTGTTCATTATTTTGATAAACTCCTGGTCGTCTATGGATACAGCCATTTTGTCGTCATCTTGCTTTGTATGAAACACTGTTTTCCCTAAGTAGTCATCATACGGAGTAGGAATGGTGGCAAACTCTTTGATGAGAACCTTTCACTTCACAGTGATTACAGCATGTCTTAAAGTGAGTTGTGTGATCAATAGAGGCACATAAATTTTAAAGGAGTCGACTTCGAATGCCTTGTGACACTTATCCAAACATACATCGTCCACAATTACTTAGCCTAGATCAAGTCATGGGGTATATGGATCATCGTCTGCTCCGTTGCATTGTTGACACACCTTGTGGACCTTCAGAATGTGCCTCCCAAGTAGGATTAGAATATCAGCATTCGTGTCCAGAGGAATTTTGTTAGGTGCCTCAAGTCAAAATGATTAAGAGCGGCTTCTGGAGAGGGAATGTCTTCCCTGTTATGAGCTATATGGTCACATTCAATTAAGGTAGGCAAGGGTATGTGCATGTTCCCCTTGAAGAATCAATGTACCCAGAGGCTCTCCTACCAGAAGTCTAAAACACAACCAGAGCAGGTGTTGGGCTTTGCTAGAGACCTGTTGCTTTGCTCATCTATAATTGCAAACATTCTGGAGTCCTTGTTGGGTTGTCCTTCTGGATAGACCTTGACCAGACATACCTTGGCACAGCATTTAGGACCAGTCTCTTCTCTATATACTTCAATACATGAGGCGGAAACCGCGGTTGCAGTTGGACCAGGAGCTTGTGGCTCCCCACCATGCTTTTGAGCAGGGTTGGATGCTAGAAAGGTTGTGAATTATGATGATCTGGTGTGGGATGCATAGACGTAACGGGTTTGTCACTACTGCATTCAGTACACTTAATGACAGCCTTACAGTCCTTAAGCTTAAGCAATGTGATATGAGGAGGCAAAATACAACATATCCCAAGCTCCTTGAGAGTGAGTATCTGTGCTCCAGCAAAGTCGTTGCCTGGAGTCCACAACATTCCTTAAGTGGGTGAGGCTTTTTGTGAATAGGGAACATACAGTTGCTGTCCATAACTTAAGGAGTAACAGCATTTCGTTTAGTGAAGGAGGGTGCAGTAAGTAAAACGTAAGTCTTTCTCACGGATACTCAAACGTTTGGTAGTAATGTTATCATACCTTGCAGTAGATGATAAAGCTTGTTGAGTAGTTTCAGTGAAGTCTGGGTCATTCTTCTTCCGTGCTTGATCACTGACGAACCTGGAAAAATGCAAAAGGTGAGGAAATGACACATTATGCTCTCTTTTACACCTTGAGCCGTAGTCTGCCCATTTTTCCTGCATGCTGTATGGCAACTTGGACACTACTGGATTCACGCCATGAGCAGTGTCAAGGTAACTCAGAATTGTCAAAATTAGACCCTTGTCTTTCAGGACTATTTCCTTTAGCAGGTCGCTTAGATCTTGAAGTTTCTGATTTTCTTTCTTAGTTATCTTTGGGAAGGTTTGCAGTCTCTTAAAATAAGGCACTTTATATGGCATCTGAGGTTTGTTCCAGTCTCTTTCATGCTACAATAAGAACTGCATCTGAATGGTCCACATGACTGCTATTATCTTGATGCACTCTGCTGATACGCGGGGCCTAACCATCAAATCCAGTTGTTTCTTGGTGGGGAAGTCTTGGATTAGTACATGAAAAGTCGACTTCTAAGCTCTATAATTCTCGGCATGATCAGCAAAGTTTGAGAGACTGATGTTTAGCAGCTCCCTACGAATCATGTACAGTCAGAGTTACAGGATTAACATGTGGTATCCCTGGGGAATGCAAGTTCTCTGGCTTATACGACTGACGTATCAGGACAAAATGATGCGTAATGAGGGTTAAACTGCCGTTTAGTCTCTAGAGGGTCTGCGGCCTAAAATGTGGGTTAGTGCAGGAAGTTACCGTGTCAGTAGTAGGCGGTGACATCCCTTGCCTTACGGGTAAATCGATGTGGTAGATTGGAGGGGGCGTTGGTACAGATGGCAAATGTCTTACCACGTAGTCAGTAGTGCAATCAGCTGGGTCTTCCACTTCTGGAATGAAGCTGTCCATATCAGCATCTTTACCTAGTGCTTGTTCAAGGACTTTGTTTATTGAAGCCTGTTGCTTCTTCCCTTTCTGCTTGGAGTATTTTTAATTGGGCCTCCACCTTGTTTCTTGGGGGTTTCCATCTCTGCTTCCTGACTTTTTAATTGGGCTTACATGTCAGCTACCTGCCATTCTAAATTGTTCTTCCATCTAATTTCTTTGGACTTCCATCTATGCTTCCTTCCTAGCAAAGGAGCTTCTAACTGTAGCTTCCTCTGCAGTTGTGCAGATTTCCAGTAGCTTGTCAGACAATATTGCCCTCCTAGAGTGAAATGATCTAGAAGATTGAGATGTCATTTTGGAAAATGTTGTACAATGTGTCCTAACCTCTTGCAGGTGTGAGATGCAGAGTTTTGCCTTATCCAAGGCATTCCGCACTAATGTGGTCTTTTCTTGAAGAATAATCTATCTTTCTGCTAGATTTGCTGTGGCATCATCCATGTAACAGGTAGCGATCATATGCCGCAGATAAACGATTCAATGTGGCTGTTAAATCTGCTGCATCACTGTTACAGCATGGAAGAGCTGCTATATAGTGATCTACTCTGCCCCATAAATCATAGGTTGTCACAGAACTCATCTCTAGTCTCAAAGTTCTCTCCGACGTTTGATGTAGGTTTGGTTATACATTTCGGACGTAAGCCATGTTCTGCAGCAAGTGTGGACTCTGCACCTGGTGCATCTGTGTTATCGGGAACATGATGCGCTTGCCTCACAAAGGGATCAATGGATCTTTTCGTGGACATGCATTAGCCAAGATGGCAAACGGTTATAGACTTGCTATCACACAATGCATATGCACACAGATACTGTAGGCTTAGGTTTCCTGTTAGTATGCTGCCACCGATGTACATAGGTGAGATGTATCTGTGGGATGTGAGCACAGATCTCTGCACAAGAAATGGCAGATAGCGTTACTTGCTACACTTTCCTCCTATGCTTGACAACTTGCACGTAGTTAATTTGGGAAGGACAATGCAGTGATGAACTTTAGCCAATTTTATTCACAATAGTCAGGGAAGATGAAGAGATGAAGATGAGGTAGAATATAGGAAGATAGAGAATAGAGGTAACAAGAGAATCCTGTCACGGGTGGCGATCTTTGTTCGGAAAACGTTCACCAATCTCAAATTCGGCACGAACGTAGCACATTCAGATTTGTGTTCGCTTTCACAAACATTTTTACTCAAAGTTGGCAAATCATTGCGTTTCCACTAATGATTTTGCTATTACTTTGGCTAGGATAGTGATGCTGTATGATGAGCGGGAGTAAGAGGGGTTGGGGTGATGTGTTTGATGAGGGGAGAGGGTGCTGAGAGGAGCGGCACGTTTTTTTTTCCCTCCCTTATCTTTAATTGTGTTGATTCCGGAAGTCAATCAGGGTGCAGAAATCATTCACAATGTCATGACACATTGTCTTCTGTGATTGGCTGCTTAAGTCATATGTCCCTGGACACATAAAAAGCGGACATCTTGCTTTGCTGGTGCCATTGGCACAGTGCAGAGATGTCGCTCCTGCGCTAGTGCTGCTGCAGAAAGTGAACTTGTCAGTTAGCTAGATAGGATCCTGTCCTGTGTGAAATCGATCTTCCAGAATCAAACTAGATTGTGAAAAAACTGTGGAAGTCTCAGGAGGCACCATTTGCTACTAGAAATAGTTTGTGAAAAAACGGTTTCAGTGGCAAATCAGAAGGCCAGATTTCCACTTAAAAATCATTAGGCCTAATATTGGGGTGTCCACGAGGTCCAATTAGCTAATCCAAATTGTCTGGGATAATAGTCTGGTACAGGCACCAGACCAAATTTCATGATCAAAATCTTTTGTGCCAATTCTGTAGTTCCGCCACCAGCCCACAATTCATAATCCAAATCGTTTGTGATAATTCTGTGGTGTAGCCACACTATACCAGCCAATAAAAACTGATTATTAATTTAGTCATAGGTGACTGGCAGGTCTGGGACTAGGGTTGTTAAACAGCTGGTTAAAAGAGGGTAAGAGGACATACAACATGAGTGGGGAAAAAGCAAGGTCGTGGTAGAAGGAGGAATAGGCTTGGTGTTCGACGTGTACGTGGTGTTAATGTTCATGAAAGCTAACATGAACAAACAACGTCTCATCCTATCTAAAGACTGGCCGGCTACCCGCCTTGTAGATGAGGCTCAGAAAGAGCATGTGCTCCAATGGATGGCAAGCACTGCATCAAGTGGTGTCTCCTCCTCTTCCTCCACCTAAACATCACACAGTACAATCTTCAGAGGTGGCACCTTAATCGCTCTCATTTTTCCCCTGTGTCACAAATTTCCAAATGCCCAACTGATTGTGGGGAACCACAGATGGGCCATTCTGCAGAGCTGTTCACACATTGTTATATGGGCATCAAAGGTTTGCTCCAAAGGATCTCAGAATCCAGAGGAGGAAACCATCTGCACTGATGCCCAAAATTTTGCATGTTGGATCCGGGGCCAGACAAAGTAGGGTCTGAGCAGATTCCAGACCCTCATCACCAGACGTTAGCCACCGGGGGTGGAGGTGATCCTGATGAGACTCAGATATCAGAGGCGCACGCGGACTGTACTGTGGGGTCAGGGAAAGAAGAGGAGGAGGGTGACTCAGGGTGAGGAGTATGAGAACAGAGAGAATGACAATGAGGTTGTAGATCCCACAGGTACGCAGCTGAGGAGGTAGAGGAGGAGGAAGATTAGGATGGTACGATGAAGCTTCCACACAGAGATGAAGTAATGCAAATACAACAAGCACTGCATACTCAGCCACAACTCTGGTTGTGGCCAGCAACGGTCGCGAATGTGCAGATCGCAGGGGCAGCAAGGGTTGTCATAACGTAACAAATGAGTCTGGAAATCTCACTGCGTTAAAATGCCGACTAGCGGGCCTCGCTAACCATCCCCATCCACCACATTTGCAGCTTCTTACTCCTCAGTCACTGTGCCAAGTGTTCTTACATAGGTCTCCGGACACAGAAAATTCACTTATTTACCCCCCAAAAGTCAGGGTGAATGAGAGCCCATCAGCTGACTGCTATTTTTGTGTCGCCTAGCAAAACATTTCTCAATCCACCATAACATCTCCGCCAACACCTCACTCACAGTCCAACAGTTAGTCCTGTTCTCAGTACTCCACCCTCTCTCAGCACAGCAGCCAGCCCTCGGTCCTGCAGTCATGGTCATGTAAAAGAAAGCTGTGGCATGTGTAGGAGGAAACTAAGAGCTTGAACTCCATCATCTCCAATCTGCCGGCCATGGAAATGCCGCCTTTGCGCCTGGTGGATACAGACCGTTTCAGAAAGTTGATGGCCATCAAAGTCCCCCAGAACCAGTTGCCTAGCTGCCATTACTTCTTTAATGTGCCTGTGCTACACCAGCATGTCGCTATCAATATCATGCGTTCCCTGAAAAAAATGTCTGCCAGGGTGCATTTCACCACTGACACCTGGACGAGCAAACATGGGCAGGGGCATTACATCTCACTGACTGGGCACTGGGTGACTCTGGTGGCAGGCAGTCAAGGGGCTACTCCACAAGTCTTAGATACAGAGGTTTGTCCCACAAGCCTTGGGGATTCAAACACTTCCTCCACTGCTTCTGGCTTCGCCACCTCCTGTGGGGCCTCCCCCACCTCCGTACTGCTCGGCAATGGCTCATCGCAATCAGGCAGTGATTAAATTAATATGCCTTGGAGATCATGGTCACACAGCCTACGAGTTATGGACAGCTGTCCAGGCCGAGTTAGAGCAATGGCTTTCTCCACTGAACCTGGAGCCAGGGAAGGCCTTATGCAAGAACGGTCAAAACCTACTGACGGCCTTACGTCAGGACATCCTCACACAAATGCCTTGCATGGCTCACATCCTCAACCTGGTGGTACAGAAATTTCTCCACCACTATTCCAGCCTGGATGTGTTGCTGCAGAAAGCACGGCCGCTGTGTGCTCACTTCCTGCAGGTCATCAACTTGCATCACTACAGAGGTCTTTCGGCCTATTGGTTAACCGTTTGATTTGCAATGTTCCGATACCGTGGAATTCCACTCCACACATGTTGCGGCAACTGTGGCAGCAGCGACATGCCCTGGTGCAGCATGTCCTTTTGCATAGCCTGTGGTGCAAATCAGTTTCAAAATGGCTACTAAGATGGTTAGTGCTGATGATGCAGTCTTCAGCATCACTATTCCGGTCATCTACATGATGGCACACACTACGAATAGATTGCGTAAGGTGGTGGTCCTGGAGGAAGAGGAGGAAGCAGAGACCTCATGGAAGCACCTGATCAATGAGTGCCATCTTGCTGCACTATCTAACATGATGCCCATATTCTTAAGGTTAGAAATAGTGCTGACTACTGGGTTGCCACTATTAGATCTACAAGAGTTAGTTTAGCCAGATGCTGCCCCCCCTGGAAAGGGAAGTGCGCATGCTGGAGTATTGAAACACGTTTGAAGACCATCTTAACAGTGGTTTTCCCCAAGACGGTGTGCATCCAAGTTCTAGACGTCCAACCCCGGGAATGTTAAGGTGTCATCAGAAAAACATTAGCAGCAGCGTAAGTGGCATAAGTAATTTCTGGGAGTTGTTTCACACATTTTTTAGCCCAGCCTGTGCACCAGCAGATCCGTGTACAAGGCTGACACGTTGTGAACGACTGGAGAGGATGGTGCAAGAGCATCTGGAGCTCAATATCAATGACTTCATATAGGGGGTGGGGATGATCATTTTGTATTTTGGTCTTCAATAAGGAAGATTGGCCTGAGCTCGCCTGTCACGCCTTGGAGGCTTTTATCATGCCCAGCAGCCAGAGTTCTCTCAGAACGTGTCTTCAGCGTTGTTGGAGGTGCCCTGATGGATAAAGGCATCCGGCTGTCCCCTGAAAGTGTATACCACCTAACTTTGATCAAAATGAACAAGTCAAGGAACTGCAATGACTTTTGCACCCCAGTCGCAGACTGGGCAAACAAGGCGATGGTGTAGTTTTTAGTGTCAAGCATTGATCTTGCGTTATTGCAGTCTGCCATCTTTGTGGTGTCTTCTGTGCCTGCTGTTGCTACTGTTAAACAATTTTTTTTTAAATGTGGAGGCTCCAAGTTGGGTCTCCATTTGGTGGGTCGCCTGGGTAAGTAGGGCTCCAAGACAGTCAGCCCTGTACTTCCTTTCAGTCACTACCTGTGTTACAGTAATACTGATAGGAAAATATGAAAGTGATGTTTTTTGCCATCCGAGTGTGGTTAGAATAAAAAAAAAAAAAAAAAAAAATTGGAGATGTTGCATGAAGTATCAGGTCTCCCAGCTAAGAAGTCCTTAACGATATCGCTAAATTAGGTAGCTACTAGCGATATAGAAACAATCCCGCTAGCGATCTCATTAGTATGCGACGCTAACGAGATCGCTAGCGGGATTGTGTAGTGTGGCAGTACCTTTACGCGGCTCCATTAACCACCAGGTCCACACTGAAACTTCAATTCCAAGCTGTAAATGCTGGCTCAGACCCTGTATCATGCATGTCCCATGCCTGACTGCTACGCCATTATGAAATTTCTACTGTGGGTCAATTGATGCCACTTTTCATAGTGTCTGACCCCAATTTGGGCTTTTTGGGAAGTTTTTTGCCCCCATTCTGAAGGTGCTGTCTATGCATTTGGTTTTGCCTGAATTTAATGAGGTTCGGGTCAGTTTGCTGAATTCGAACCAAACCTTGAAAGGTTCACTCATCTCTAGTCATGGTTTTACTGTGACAAAGATGCCAGAAGACCAAAGCGCGTCTGAGTTCTCATAGTCCTGCTCTGAATAGAAGTGCTTCTCCCTCATATTAAACAGTGCAGGTTTCCTTTAGTAGTGCAGGGGGTAAACTAATCAGCTTGGAGTCTCTGTAGCTTCCTGTGTGGAGGATCTCAGCTGAAGTATCAGCCACTCCCATCTCCTATATATTCTTGCCTCCAGAAATCTGGATTGTCAGTGTTAAAGTGAACTTGTCACCTCATTTTTTACCTATAAGCTGCGGCCACCGCCATTAGGGGCTTATCTGTAGATGTAACCTGAAAAATAAGATTAGATTATACTCACCAGGGAGGGGTAGTCCGGTTTGATGGGTGTCGCAGGTCCGGCGCCTCCCATCTTCATGCGATGACGTCCTCTTCCTTGCTTCTGTCGCAGCTCCTGCACAGGCGTACTGATTTGCCCTGTTGAGTGCAGAGTAAAGTACTGCAGTGCGCAGGGCCTCTGACCTTTCCCGGCGCCTGTGCACTGCGGTACTTTACTCTTTACCCTCAACAGGGCAGAGAATTACGCCTGCGCAGGAGCAAGGAAGAGGATGTCATTGCATGAAGATGGGAGGGGCCGGACCCACACCTGCGACACCCATCAGACCGGACCGCCCCCAAGTGAGTATAATCTATTTTGTTTTTCTTATCTTTCAGGTTACATCGGGGGCTTATTTACAACATTACAGAATGCTGTAGATTATTATTATTATACATTTATATAGCGCCATTTATTCCATGGCGCTTTACATAAGCCCCTAATGGCGGTAGCCGCAGCTTGTATGTGAAAAATTAGCTTACAGGTTCCCTTTAAGTCTTGTACTGCCTGGTGAAGGATTCGGAGTTGTTCTGTGACTGTTGCCAAGTGTTTATGCGGTGTTTAATCCCCTGTCGTCTCCTATTTTGTTTCCCTTTTCTACCTGGTATTCCCCTCTGTTGCCTGTGAGTGTATATTTGTATGATTGCTAAATTAAATTTATCCTTCCTTGTTTGTGTATGTACATAAACTATTACTCCTCACTTCCCTGGGAGGAGAGAGACAAGGGCTGATTTAGAAGTACAGAAAGGTATGTGGCCGCAGCATCTTCACAATTAGAAGTAACCTGGGGGAGCAGGGATAGCTAGGGCGCCCATAGTGTCAGGGACAGAGTAGGAGTCCATGGCCCAGGGTTATCTGACAACAGAATCGTGACAAATCCTCTTCAGTCCTGATGCACGTGCTGCCAAGATGGCACTGACCAGAAACAATGCAAGGAAACAAGATAGGAGGAGTTGCAGAGAGAGAGGCATTGTGGGAATTACAACTTCAGAACATGAAGGCACATAATGGCCAGTAGATGGCAGCAAAGGACAACAAACTATCATATCTACAGTCATGGACAAAAGTTTTG
>VIAB01003523.1:34678-46403 GCA_009801035.1 Oophaga pumilio
TTGTAAAATTTCTGATATTTTTATAAATAAACACAAAACATATTAACTTAAATTTACTATTACTATAAAGTATAATGTGTCACTAAAAAACAATATCAAAATCACTGGGATCTGTTGAAGCATTCCAGAGTTATTACCAGGTGTTAAACGCGCCACCGAAAGCACATTACAAATCCCGCCCAGTGGCACCCCTGTCACGTGTTCAGGGGGAAACAAAGGGTTATCATGACAGCCAGGGGTCTGCAGAAGACCCCTATGTCTGTCAATACAATACTCCTGTGAATCGTTCATAGAAGATTGTGATTTCTGCTATTCATAACTGTATACATAGCTGAAGCATTGCTATGTATGGCATAAGCGATCACAGCCTATAGTCTCCTAAGGGGACTATTCAATACAGTAAAAAAGTGAAAAATAAAAGTTTTTAAAATATTTATAAAAATAAAAAACGCAAATGTTCAAATCATCTCCTTTTTGCCCCATTGAAAACAAAACAATATAAAAAATACACATATTTGGTATCGCTATGTTGAGAAATGTTCGATCTATCAAAATATAAAGTAAATTAATCCATTTGGTAAGCAGCGTAACAAGAACAAAAATTGTATAGTGTAGCATCCCCTCTTCTTTTTATAACAGTCTATAAATGTTTGGGAACTGAGGAGACAATAACTGGAGTTATGGGAAAGGAATGTTGTCCCATTCTAGTCTAATGTAGGATCCTCGCTGCTCCTAAGTCCAAATTTTTCTTCTCATAATGCACCAAATGTTTTCTATTGGTGAAAGGTCTGGACTGCCGGAGACGGTTTATCATGCAATCTCTTCTTTTCTGAAGTCATGCTGTTGTGATGGATATAGTGTGTGGTTTAGCATTGTCTTGCTGAGCTATGTAAGTTCTTCCCCAAAATCCAAGTTGTCTGGACAGCAATTTGTTTTTCTAAAACCATTATATAATGCTCAGCATTGATAGTGTCGCTCATGTGTAAATTGCTCATGCCGTAGAAACTAATGCAGCCTGCCCCATAACATCAGAGATGAAGCTTTTGAACTGTGCGCTGTTAACAAGCTGGATGGTCCCCCTCCAAATAAGTCTGTAGGACACGACATATGTGGTTTCCATAAAGAATTTCCAATTTAGATTCATTTGACCACAGAACAGTTTTCCATTTTGCCTTAGTCCATTTTAAATGAGTTTTAGCCCAGAGAAGATGGCAGCTTTTCTGGATTGTCATCATGTTATTCTTTTTTAACACACCTGGACCAGGGTGTTTATAACTTCCAGCTTGCTGCTGAGTGATATTTCCACTTCTATTTCCCTGTTGAGGCTTGGAGCTATTGCAGTCGGCTGTCTTCCTCTTTGGTGTTTGGAGGACATCTGTCTTTCGCTCTGAGTCTATGCAAGCTACAGTAAGTGTTCCCCTTGTTTGTGTAACCTATATGTCTTTAGTTGTAGTGAGGATTGACTTGTGCACATCCTGCTCTTCCCTATGCAGGTCTTACTGCTAGGGTCAGGCAGGGTTTAGATATCCTGCTCGACGATAGGTGCAGAACCTATATAGGGATGTTAGGGCAAACAGAATGACATTAGATCTGTCTAGGGGTCTTCACTCCCCCCTTCCCTAGTGTTGGGTTTCCTTCCCCTTATCCCTTTGTGTTACATCTACACTGTGCGTTTCATTATCACCGGTCGTTGTTTTTGGGGTGTTTTTTTCTCTGTGGGTATTTTTTTTCTTTTGCTGGGTTCATTGATCCCATTTATGTGCTGGCAGAGCAGCTGCAGAAGTTGTTACTGGAGGTGATTGACCTTTCTGAGGTCCAGCAGCAATGGCAGTGGCTGCAGGCTCCTATTGTGGGGGATTCTGCGTGTTGGCTGGTCCAGCTTGAACCCAAAATTGCCCTCCCAGACAGGTTTTCTGGAGGTACGGACAAGTTTTTTGCATTTAAGGAGGCATGCAAATTGTACTTTATCTTCATTCTTACTCCTTTGGAGATGAGGAGCAATGAGTATGAATTGTTATTTCACTGTTGCAGGGGGAACCTCATTCCTGGGCTTTTTCTCTGCCACAGGATTCTATGTGTCTCCAGTCTGTGGAGGAATTTTTCAGGGCCCTTTCCCTGATCTATGATTATTCTGACTGTATTTCCTTGGCTGAATCTAGGCTCAGTCGCCTTGAGCAAGGGAATCACTCAGTAGAGACTTATAGCTCTGAATTCCGCAGGTGGTCAACTGATACCAAATGGAAAGACCCAGCTCTCAGAAGTCAATTCCTTCAGGGCCTCACTGAAATGTTAAAGGATGCATTAGCAGTGTATGAAACTCCTGTGTCACTGGAGGCTGCCATGTCCTTGGCTATTTGGTTGGATGGACACCTGCAGGACAGATGGGTAAGACCACCTGCTTCTGAGACCTCCGGAACGACATCCCAGTGTTGGAGGGAAGATCCAGCGGTGAACCTACACTTGCGGAGTTTGAGCAACCCATGCAGTTGGGAGGTGTGTACACATCGTATGTTTCACCTGACTTTTGCAAGAAAAAGGGTGTATGTTTTTTTATGGGATGAAGGGACATTTTATTGGGGCCTGACCTGTAATTCCAAAGCAAAAGAAACTTGATTAACCCTTGGGAACCTTGAGCTTGATAATCAAGGGGTGTGTTCGTTTTCAACCTGCAAATCTCGTTTTGTCCTGATAGCAAACGTGGTGCTAGCGAGCAGGTCTGAATAAATTTCTGTGTTTGTAGACAGTGGAGCTGGAGTCTGTATGATGGATGCTGAGTTTGCTAGAACTCACGTTTTTGTCTGCTCTATCTTGGCTAAATCTATTCCTATTTGCGCCATCAGCTCAGCATCACTTGCACAGAAAACACTGACACAGATTGTTCATAATATAAGACTGAAGGTGGGGTCTTCGAATTATGAAGTAATCCCTTGTTATGTCCTGAAGGGTCTCCACACTCCAGTGGTTCTGGGTTTGTCCTGGTTGGTGAAGCATTATCTAACTGTGGATTGGCAATCCAGAGAGATTGTAAAGTGGAGAGATTACTGTCATGGTAACTGCCTAAATGTTTCCCCTTCTGTTGTATCTACAGGGACCTTACCAACAATTTTGTCTGGCTTTGAGGACCCTGTCCAAATTTTGCAGAAGGTGGTAAGCATCTCGGCCTTGCACACTGACCTGGAGGGTAATGTGTTGGAGGCTCAGGGGGACACCCCTGCCTCCTGTCCTTCAGGGAGGTTGTTTGTGCCGTCTAAATTGCGCCGCAAAGTAACTAGAGGATATCATGACTCTGCATTTGCTGTCCACCTAGGTGGTAAGGCAACCGCAGACCTCCTTTCTCATCGTTTTGGTTGCCGTGGTTGCATCAGTATCTGGTTGAACAAGTGTCTGTCTGAAATGTTTGCGCACGTTCTAAACTACTACATACCCATCCATCTGGTCCTGTTTCGCCACTACCTGTTCCTAACCGGTTTGGGAGAGACAGGTATAAACGTATAAACACGTTCCAGGTCCAGACCTGAATTTGAATGATTTTGTGTGGTTGTCTACCAGGAATATCAGGTATATTCAGGAATTTCCTTCCTGGAAGTTAGGACCTAGATTCATTGGTACCTATAAGATAACCGCCGTCATTGGTCCAGCAGCATTTCGTCTTGAGCTACCTCAGGCTCTTAAGATCCACAACGTTTTTCACAGGTCTTTGCTCAAGAGATATGTGAAACCCCTTGAGCACTCAACCCTACCACCTCCCCCAATAATGGTTGATGAAAACCTAGAGTTTCAAATTTCGAGAATTGTAGGTTCTCGCCTCCAACGTTTTTCCCTACAATACTTGGTGCACTGGAATGGTTATGTTCCAGAGGAAAGGATGTGAGTTTCTGCATCAAAGGTGAACGCCCCCAGGCTGATTCTTTGGTTCCACACTCCTGAGAAACCTGGCTCTGAGTGTCCGGAGGCCACTCGTAGAAAGTGGGGTACTGTCACAGGTGTGTCACAGGCTGCAGACCGTCGCTCTGCATCTGACTGCAGAAGGGCTCAGAGCTGCCTCTTTCTGTGGGTGTATATATATATATATACACCCACAGAAAGAGGCAGAACTTAACATGGCTTAATAGATTGTCCCCTCTGGTTTTAATAATACCCAATATAGCATTAATATGATATTAGGTGATATGAAAATAATACTTTATTGTTAATCATTTTCAGAACTTACTGAGAGACTATAGGTCTGTACCTGTCTTTAATGATGTAATACTTCAAGGGATCATCTGGGTTTGCTGAAGTTGTTGCATAACAGTTCTTCATTACAAGAGAGTACCGAGAAGAGTCTCCTCCCTGAACGAAGACACCAACATACATCATTGACTTAACGCGAAGTACAACTTCTGACCCTCCATATGGAGTAATATAGCTGCTGTCGTTATAAAGCGCCATGTATGCTGTGAATTGTCCCGTCCCTCCAACAGTGATATTCGTTGAGCTGTAGATATGAAAAGATTTATATGTAAGTAGTGTTCTACCATGTTGACGTGCAAATACCAATGTTCAAAGAATTGGGTGAAGTATCTGTCACCCAAACAAGCATTTAGCCAATGGATGTTAAATATCTATGGCCGGCTTAACATGGCTCATAGGGGAACTTCAGTTTGGTGACCCTTTTTACATGCGACAAAGAGACCACACCTCGAGTACATAAGAAAGATGTAAATAAATGATTTACCTAAAAATTGGATTCACTACTAAATCCAGACTGATATTCATGTCCAGTGGGTATGCACAAAATATTCTCACAGACAGTTCTTCATCTCTGACAATTATACCTGAAGATTCCATCGTAAGATACAAAGTGTTCTCATAAATTGCATGAGTTCCATTGTTCTAAATAGATATACGATAAAAAGACTTAGTACATTGCATGAAGTGTACCAGACACTTATACAGCAGTAAAGTACTACATAAACATAAATATCAACTAGAGATGAGCGGATCTGACAAAATTCATATTTGTAAATCTTGCAGATTTTCTCACAAAATTAGATTTGAAGTGAAGTTATTCTTTGTGAATTGAATGTTCCTAATTATGCTCTCGTGTTTCACCAGACCCCATAATAAAGGTGAGATGTTAAAAACAAACAGAAAAATAATACCCACCTGTTGAGCCTCTCCTTTACTCGCTACCCACTGTCCAGCCTTCAAAGCTGCCTCTCTTTCCCCCACCACCAGCCACATCTCTGGGCCTTCTCACACTAGGACTCTTCCCCTTTGGAAATCGCTCCCTAAAGTAAATAGGCCCAGAAATGTGCCTTGGGAAGAAAAGAGACTGCTCTGCCGACCAGGTGACGGATAAGCAAAGGAGAATATAATTTTTAGGAGCAATATTTTATGATGGCTCATATTATGTTCCATTAGCCAACCATAACACCACCACACACAAGTAAAGAAAATAACATTGATTATACCACTACAATGGCATCTCATGAGGAGTGGGAAATATTGGAAAGTGATTAGTCAGTTCTTCAAGAAGAATAGACCAGTGTAATATAGGAAAGATGTGTATCTTCGTACCGTATTAGCCAGTAGGTAGAAAAATATTTAGACTTGAGAGTCCTCAGTGGTTGATACCTTTTAATGGCTAACTGAAAAGATGGTAACAAATTGCAAGCTTTCGAGACTACTCAGGTCTCTTTATCAGGCGAAGACTAATACAACATCTGAAGAATCACATATTTATACACAACACAGCACAGAAAAAATGCAATAGGTAAGACAAGTGACGTGAAGCAGAACTGTCATTATGGCAGAGGGATGAACATAAATATTGGAACAGTTCATAGATAAGGAGTGTGAATATGGCAATAAAACTTTCACACTCCTTATCTATGAACTGTTCCAATATTTATGTTCATCCCTCTGCCATAATGACAGTTCTGCTCACGTCACTTGTCTTATCATATTGCATTTTTTCTGTGCTGTGTGGTGTATAAATATGTGATTCTTCAGATGTTGTATTAGTCTTCGCCTGATGAAGAGACCTGAGTAGTCTCGAAAGCTTGCAATTTGTTACCATCTTTTCAGTTAGCCATTAAAAGGTATCAACCACTGAGGACTCTCAAGTCTAGACCAGTGTAGACATTTCAACAATAACAAAATTGTGATGGCTAGACAACTGGATCACAAAGATACTAAACCAGCAAGTCTTGTGGGCTGTTCCACATATGCAGTGGTTAGTACCTACCAAAGTGATCCAAGGAAACACACCACTGATGAACTTTCAACAACTTCATTGTGTGCGGGAAGGCTAGAGCGTCTGTTATAATCTCTCAGAAGAACTACTATAGCACAAATTTCGGAAACAGTTGATTCTGGCTAATTGCTGTGATAGAAAGATGTCTGAACACACAATGCTGCTACGCATGGGGCTGCTGAATGGTCAGCGTACTAATGAAGACCTTTGATCATTGCCAAAATGGCTTACAATAGACAAGTAAAGATATGTACTGACCCAAAGAGCAATGGAAGAAGGTGGCCTGAACCAATAAATCACATTTTTTAAATCATGCAAAACATCCCTAAATTTATACATTGAACATCTATAGCCATGAAGTCTATAGATTAAGCTAACTGTTCTAATTTCTTTGGATAGTGTTGGTAATCTGGTAATCACATGCCTCTGTATTCCTTTTATTTTCACTAGTTGTATGCCAAATTCCAGAAACTTTTAAGTTACAGTTAGAGCTGTTTTGACAGTGTCGATGGACCTTCAAATTAACCAGCTATTGTTCTAACTGAGAACCTGTAGGGGAAAAACATGTCCGATCCATGGAGGTCCCACCTCACAACTGACCAAACTTAACGGATTAGCAGCTGCAGTCAAGGTGACTGATGACACAAGACTCCTTCAAAAATCTTGCAAAGTCCATGTTTCAACAGGACAAAACTGCTTTGGTGACGCTATCAGGACCTATGCAACAGTGGGTTGTAATTTTACTGTAATGGCTGATCGGTAGATATCTTTAAATTGTTTTGAGCTCTGTTTTTTTAGTCAAAATCATTCACATGGAGCTTGAAAAAATCTGGTTACCTAAAACAACCCCAAGAAACAGCTTCCTGGCTTTCTGTAACAAAAGAATCCATTAAATTCCCTTTAAGGTGGTCGTAGTCAACCAGAATCGTATTATCGACACTCCCTCCAATGCATTGCTATGCTAACTTGTATGTGGATTCAAAGCTTGATATTTCAGCCCTGGCAGATAGTATTATTCTTCCAAAGATATTATTTTTATTGTTGTTCTAGGATTGGCAGCAACATTAGTTTAGTTTGTAAAAACATTCGGATAGTTTCTCTTTAACTGAAAATCTCATAACCTAAAAAAAAATATTTTCAGCTTTAACAGTCCGGTTTTATTCCTGGGACTATGGTGCCACTTAATCAGGGAGCTATAAGATTTATTCTTATTTAGATTTATTATTCCTTCCTAAGACGCTGTCAGCAGTTTAAACTCCTGAACTTCTGACTTCTACTGCCAGTCAATGAGTTCATCTTACCTGGACAATAATCCTAATCCTTGCTCTTGTTCTACTGATGTCTTCTGACATCAGCTTGTATTTTGACCACCTGCTTGCCTTCGAATTTGTGACCGCTTTGCATTGACCCTGCATAACCACTTTTTTTGCTGCCAGTTTGCTCCACCAGTCAGCAGCTGATTCCATGGCCCCGAGCCCAGGGGTTCCTGTGTACGTTCAGATCACTACACAGAAGTTAAATGGTGAAGGCCAGGTCAACCTCTGGGATCTGGTAAATGGAAGCTCTGTTAACAGCAGCCAGGCTTCCACAAACAGTGCAACCATGATAGAAATTTATATTGTGAGCCCCAATGGGGAGAGCGATGATGAAGTCTGTAAGGTGCTGTGTAATGAATGGCGCTGTTTAGACATGTAAAATAAATACAGTATGAGCAATCTGCTCAATGTTTGTAAAGAATATAGTAATCAAGGATTGTCACATTACCGTTATCTGAAGTCCGCATGCTCCTGCTTGGAGTGGAGATGATATAGTAAATGTGTTTGTGCTCGAATCATCATGAATTCCAAAACAGCCGGCATTTCTCAGGTTAATATTAGTGTCATTGAGGTTCTGGCTCGTCAGCTGACATTTATGAAAAGAAGCTCTCATGTTGTAGACATCACAGGTCAGCTCAGGACGGATGTCTGCAACAGCTGCAATATGAAGTACAAAAAATGTTAAATACTTTCCATTCAGCCGTGAAAAGTCTTTGTGTCAAGGCCACAATGAGGCTCCTTAATCAAACATGATAAAAGCCTAAAGTCTTCTAGAGTAGGAGGTATTTTGTATGGAGCCGCAATGTTCCGCTCCACACACTATTTACAACGGGTCATCACCGTAGGTTATAGCTGATCGGTGCAGGTCCTGAGAGCTGGGCACCCAAAACTTTATATTAATGACCAATCATAAAGATAAGTCATCAATATAAAGTACCAGAAAAACCCACTAATGATGTATTTTTTATTAGCACATTCCTAAAAACATTATTTCTCTACTGAAGTTGCTGAATAAGGATTTGTTTTTTAACAGGACGAGTGGGAATTTTCAATTCCGCAATTTCTAGATACAATTTACAGATGATTTTCTGAGAGTCATAACTTTTTATATTTCTAGCGACCGAGCTACATAAGCATTGTTTGTATAATTTGTCCAATTTTGAGATACCATACATAAATATTTTAATAAATGTATATTCCTTTTTGGTAAAAAAGAAATAAAAAATTGGAATTATTTTTGCTTTTTTTCAATGGCTGCAAAATAAAAAAAACAGATTTTTTTTTTCATAAAAGAGGTCAGATGCATGAAAGCAGCTTTAATACTTTTGCATAGTTTTTCTTTTTTTTAATTTGGCCTTCTATTTTTAAAATTGTATTTTTTGAGGCTTCTTTATACCTCAAAAGATTTTTTATTTTATTATTTTACAAGTCTTTAAAATGTGATCTTCAGATTATACACTGCACTACTCACATTGTGAAGTGTATTATGCCTGTTTTTCACTTACACTCAGCCCCTATTCAGTCATCAACCCATCAGCACCCTGAAATTAAGTTGTGGGGACTCTTAAGGGCTGACAATGGAAACCTTTCCCTCAATCATACACCTTACATCTAATTAAGGAATTAAATAACTGAGATAATATCTAGCTCCCTGCTGTTGCAATTTATGCCTCTAGGCCATAAGTGTGCGGCAAATCATCTCAAAGAGCAAGAGGACTTTAGAAGGATCGTCTTTTTCAAGTTGGAGTCAGCAATTAAAGGACATCCCTTTGATTTTAGTATGAATTGTGCAGTGATTTATTTTCCTTGTAATGACACTCTGTGATCACTAAGGAAAATTATTTAATTAGAAGACCCAAATATACTGCGGGTGAAATAAGTATTAAATAACTCACCAATTTTCTAAGTAAATATATTTCTAAAGGTGCTCTTGACATGAAATTCTCACCAGATGTCGGTAGCAACCCATCCAATCCACACAGGCGAAGAAATCAAAACATAGATGTCCATAACTTAAGTTGTGAGTAAAAATGAGACATTGCACAGGGAAAAAGTATTGAACACATGAAAAAAGAGAGGTGCAAAAATCCATGGAAAATCATGACACCGGCTAATATCTGTTAGTAATTAAAAGGCAATCCTGCCACTTAGTGACAAATAACATCAGCTGGGTTCAACTGAACTGGTGGCCTAAAAAAAGTGACTAATTACCAAGGTGTCACACAAAAAACATCTTATGATGGGTAAAACCAGTGAGCTGTCTCAAGACCTTCACAACCTTATTGCTCCAAAAAATAGAATTGGTTAATACTTACACTTATTTCACCCATAATCTATATATATAGCGATATTAAAACCAGATACAAAATAACAGATTTAAAAAAAGTGACAAGTCCTTGTTAAAGTACATATATGAATTCTTCTATAGAGAATTAGGAATATAGCTGAAGATCAGGGCTGGACAATTACTATAAGTAAAGTTGAAGAAACAAGGTGAGATTTCTCATACAATAGTATACAGTGTATATAGTTATGGTGTGGACACCTTGTTTTCTGAACTGTGACTTGTACCATCGACTTCTCACTAATATGATCTTTCCTTTGGTCATACTGCTTGTGTAATACCAGTGGTATATATGCTCTGTGAAGGTCCATATTACAGGAAGGGTACGCTGAATGTTATTTTCCTACTATTGGGATACTGAATGGCTTGTCATGAAATTAAATAATGGTCCTTGACAATGTCTGAAACCGTCTCGAAATGCATTCCAAGTTAATGTTGTATGTTGTATGTTGTAATGTTGTTAGTTAATGTTGTATGGGGAATTTTCATAAGGAGTAAATCATTAGATATTATTAGATTCACGTCTATTAAAACATTAATATTTCAAAAATCTTTTACATTTTTGGATTTTTCTAGGAGGCTTTATGTTAATGTGTCAATTATATGAAAAACTTGATGTTTTCTCATCTTACTGTTTATCTATGAAGCACATGTATCATATTCTGTATCACAAACATACCAGCGACTTCATATTGTTTTTTGCAGTGACATCCATAAACTCCATCTTTCATTTTCCAATCTTCATCTGCTGCACAGGTCTTTGTATTATTTGCTGTGGATGGATCTGAAAATAAGAAAAGGAAAATTCTGCATCAACCAAGTCTTCAGGTTGGTGATTGGCGACTGCTGACTATGAGATGACATTATAATCGGTGCCTGAATCCTGGTAGAGCCATTGAACTCCGGGCAGCGGTGTGTTATTATCAGATAGACTAACGATATGTCAATGACTGCATTGTGGAATTTTACAGAAAATCTTATATGTTTAGAAATTACAGTGATTCCTATTAGCAAAATAGCTATAATTTATGGTGCTTATTTGCTACCATTCACACAATAATGTGGTAATGATATGTGATCCCAATAAAATCCATCAATATCAAACAAGTGAAAATATCTAAAGCAGCCAAGTCATTAATTGTGAGAAAGTATAGTATTGTTCAATTCTTAATCTATAGGGGTAAAAGGTTTTCTTGTTTTCCAGAACTAGTGTCAATCTTTTCCATTGAATTTGTCTACTACTGCATCACTTTAAGTAGTCTCAAGCTTCAGTGGCAAACAAAGCCTATGGATAAAAGTGGAGCACTATGTCTTGAAGAAAAGATAGACGTATCTTTTCATCTAATAAAAAGTCTGCTTGACAACAGCTGTTCTTGTCTTATTAAATGGCCAAGTTTGTTTGGGCTAGTCCCTATAAGGACTAGCCTATTCTAGGGTTTCAATATGCAGCATTTTTTGTATTTTATAACAGCATTCCAAGAATCAGAACTAGGGCAATAAAATCAGCATAGTTGCAAACTGTCCCAGATTTCCTGGAACCCAAGGCCGTTGGGAGAATTGGTTTGCTGGTGTTTCAGGGGGAATCGGAGGGCGTTACCGAGACTGTTGGGGGCATTCCAGTGAGAGGTGAGGCTGGTGGGGTTGTAACCATTATCCACCAATGTGAGCATGTAGTCTTACAATACCATGTGTGTTCAATCTGAATTTTTAGGCTTTTTACTACAGTTAGTAATGTACCGTACTTAAAAATAAATACCTGTGCAATAGGACAAATAGCATGCGTTACTTGGAGTTCCTTCCAGTTTATATACATGATATCCTCCA
>VIAB01003523.1:72537-83351 GCA_009801035.1 Oophaga pumilio
TTTAAAGTAATGGATTAAATGTTATTTTTAGACTGCTACTTTCTCGCTGAATCCTTCCCTTCTGTTGCTATATGTGAGTTCATTATGCTGTATGGTGTACTATGTGGTGCTCATTACACTGTGGAGGACTATGTGGGGTCCATTATACTGTGTGGAGGGCTATGTGGGGATTACATTTGGGGCATCATACTGTGTTGGGGTCACTATACTTTGCAATGGGGCGTCGAGGGGGGTAGAGTCATCATACTGTATGTGTGGAGGGTACCATGGAGCAATTCACTGTGGGGGTATTTTATTGTGCTTGGCAGGCATTTTTGTTGGCATCATACTTTATTATCTGTATTATTCAAGGTTTTTTTATCCTTTGTTATTATATATTTAAATTAGACTGTTGGGCCATATGCTTTTTACTCCTCTTACATAACATATTATGCTAATCCAATTAGTGATGAGTAAGCGTGCTTGCCACTTCTCGACACTCAATCGCTATTGGGGTGCTCGGGTACACTTGTTACTTGATGATCGCGGGTGCTCAAGAGCCATGCTTGTGTCCCCACCCGCATCTCATCATTGAGTCTTATATAAGACCCGGTGACACTATGTTTGTCGCACTCTTCACTGGAAGCAGTTCAGTGAGAGTTGATCTAGAAGGGAGAACTTAGATTAGAGCAGGCATTGCAGGACTTGCATACCAATGCTGCACCATTACAAGTCCTTTTCAGGGCTACATATATCCTGCACCATATCAACAGGGTCATCATGCGACCCTCACCACACATTTTTAAAGGGTCATCATGCGGGACTCACCCATAATGTTTAGAGGGTGATCAAGCCGTCTTCACTTACAATTTTAATCACATCTACAGTCCAAAATATGCTTGATCCCGGTGGGACAGATTTTAAGAGCAAAAAGGATATGCTCTACTGAACAAGTCTATCAAAATCAGGCCGCAGACGTATACTCCAGATTCCGTGAGAGGGGTTATGGACATAGGCAAAACAGATATGCCTATAAAAGAGCACAAAACGAGACTAGAAATCAGCTATTATATAAAAAGCACAATACTAAGACTTCTGATAACAATAAGGTCAGGTTGATTGGTTGATTACACCTTTTGAAGAGCAGTGGAAATAGTTGTCTAATATTATCCATAATCATTGGAATATCCTACTCTCTGATCCTATTCTTAATAAAACTCTTTCTGACAGACCCTACATTACAGCTAAAAGGTCAAAAAACTTGTCTGACTTGCTAGTGCAGCCATTTTTCTTCGAAAAAAGTGTACAAGTGGTCTTTTTGGTGAGATTCAGGGATTTTTTCCTTGTAGGCGATGCAAGGCTTGCGCCAATACGGTCTAAGGGAAAGACTTCCAAAATGCAGATCACACCCGAACATTTTCCATCAGGAAGTGTCTTACGTGTTCCTCTAAGGGTGTGATCTACCATGCAAGATGTCCCTGTAATAAGCTTTATATAGGGATGACAACAAGGGATCTGCAAATAAGAATACCAGAACATGTTCGGGACATCGGGAAATCCAAGGGGGCTAAGGAAGGGGAACAATTAAAGACCCTTCCTAGGCATTTCAAAATGTCCCACAAGTCTGACGCAAGTGGTCTCCAGGTTATGGCAATAGACCAGGTATTGTTGGGTATCAGGGGTGGGGATCTATTCAAAATTATGTACTAAGTAGAATGCCAATGGATATACTGGTTTAATACGATGGTTCCAGAGGGGTTAAATGAAAATCATGACTTTGGGTCCTTTTTATAAATTTATGGGTCTTTTATCTAGCTTCGGTTTTAACGCTATGTTTTTATGTTACTTTAACTGTATTGCCTTACCTTTACAGATTTATGTTTCTTTACATTGTTGTGATCACCATTTTGTTCTTGGATGCAGCGCGGTTTTCTGGATCAAGGCTTCCTCGCAACTTTCGCTGTCTTCTTGCCCTTGTGGTACAATTGGCCTGGACTAGGACCATTAAAGATAAAGAATGGACCTATTTTATATGCACGGTTTATAGATAGACTTTTTTAAGGTATTTTCTTATGCAGTCACCCGGAAACGCATTTTTCTGACTATTCCCCACATACTGGGAGGAATTCAACCTTTTGTCTTCATCTTTATGATGTCAGTTAACTGTGGTATTCACTACAGACTTATTTTTTCACAGTTAGGTATTAACCATTAAAACAATGTGCATATATTGTTATTCCACCTCATATTGACTCTAGTCTCTTGATATCCACATTCACTTTTATTTTATTTGTATTTTTTCCACACATTCTCCCCCCACTCTTCCCCTTTACATTTCAATTTCAAGTCATTATACAGGAAAGAATTTTCCTTATATTTTTTCCTTAAAAATCCATTTTATCTTCAGTTTTGCATGTTTTATTGTCAGTCTATTAGGCTGCGTTCCCACGATCAGCAATGTATTTTCTCTGTGTTGTACAGAACAAGCACAGTGGATGAGATTGATAAAAATCACATAACCACTGTGCTTCTTTTTTTAAGCTGTGTAAGCTCACTTGCAGTGTGGGTTTCCGAGCAGCAACATGTCAATTTCTCTTGCGGGAACGCTCAGTCTTCTGCGCAGATTTTCCCTATAAACTTGCATTAGATGTGGTAAATCTACAGTTAAAAAAAAAGAACATGAGCTATAAGTACATGTATGCAAGTGTTTTTAGCCTAGTTTTAATAAATAAATAATTTTAAAAAATGATGTGGGGTCCCCCCTATTTTTGATAACCAGCCAAGGTAAAGCAGGCAGTTGCAGACTTATATTATCAGGCTGGGAAAGTCCCTGTTTTATTGGCCCTTCCCAGCATAGAATTACAAGCGCCAATTCTGGCACTCTGTCTGGATTTTCCCAATTTGCCCTGGTAAAGTGGCAATCTGGGTAATGGTAGTTGGGGTTAATGACAAACTGTGATTTGTCAAAAAACACAGCTGCCATCAACATCTGGGGTTAGTAATGGAAAGGTGTCTATCAGACACTCCCATTACTAACCCCAAAATAGAAAAATATAAACACACACACAAGAAAAATACACTTTATATGAATAAAGACTCCCCCACACTATACCTTGTTCACCAATTTATTGAAAAAAAAAATTCCATACAGAGCGCAGCCTGAATCGTCTACGATGATGGGCGTTGATGTCAGTATCCGGCACCAGTAAATAGCGGTCACTTTACTGCTATTCACAGACGCTAGAGACAGGCTCGAGGATCGTGGATTACATCGGGCCTGTGTGGCAACATTTTGGGTAATAAATTGGTGAAATGGTGAACGAGTGACTGTCTATTGTCTTAAGTTCTATATTTTTATGTCTTTCAGGTATCCTTTTCTGGACTACTTTGAGTTGGATTACTTTGAAATTGTATGGATATTTTTTATTAATTTTTTCAATAAATTGGTAAACGATGGATAGTGTGGGGGGAGTCTTTATTCAAATAAAGTGTTTTTTTTCCTGTGTGTGTTTATATTTTTTATTACCAGGTTAGTAATGGGGGTGTCTGATAGGCACAAATTAATTAAAATGTACATTGTTCGTGGGACAACCCCTTTCAGCTAGCTTAACCTTTTTCATATGGAAACAAAAGAAAAACTAATAATAAAAAACTTTCTCTATTTTAGACATTTTTTTAATAAATATGAAGGTTGGCTCATAACTTTGTCCAAGCATCTAAAAATTTCCTCCTCTGTGTATTTGAGTTTGACAACCCTGATTTAGCACAATGTATTAACCTTTCCGAACTGTGACATTCTTAAATTAATACTCCACTCCCTGATACATGACAGTTGTATGAACAGCACAGACAGCTTTTACTTTCTTTTATATGTATTATAATCCAACTGTACGTCATATATCATTTCTGGAATGTGTTATTTTTAACAGATTGACACTTGTTAAACATAGTTCTGTTAGGCTACGTTCTCACGACAAGCCTTAGTTGAGTTTTTGATGTTGCAGATTTTCTGCGCCTATTAAGTAAATATCAAAAGACTGACCGTTAGTTCCAAAGAGAAATCAGGTGTGAACAGGTGCTTGCTAAGAGTATCCATGTCCATATATAACTAACAAATAAAGTAGCACTCTGTAGCCCTATAACATGCAAACATGAAATTGGAATAGCATTACTGCCCTAGAAAATAGGAAAAAAAGACGACGATACTTAGCACATGAATTAGTCAATTCATGTATGCCCAGCAGCCACAACAAGTTAGTGTGAATCCTCTACTAGGCTGATAGCCTAATATAAATATAGGATAAGTTCCCAGCAAAGAAAATCACCTTGTCATGGCTGCTGGGCAGTGGGCACACATGAATTAGCCAATTTATGCGCTACGTATCTTTGTGTTTTTTCCTATTTTCTACAGCAGTAATGCTATTCCAATTTCATATATTTCATGTTTGCATGCTATAGTGCTACAAAGTGCAACTTTATTTGTTATTTATACCATGGTCATCAGCTGAGGTCCCTCTGAAGCCACAATTAGGGTGCGCCACCATAGTTGTAGTCAATGTTACCTGGATAGGAGCCCACTCAGGTGTTTTGCACATCCCTGAGCTGAAACGCTAGCTATGCCACTGTACTGATGGCATTGGTTACAGAAGAATTTCTAAACGAATGAGAGCTCCCCTGAGCACACTTGGTGCCATAATCTGGAAGTTGAAAGAGCATCATTTCACTATTAACCAGGCACAACCAGGTGCTACTTGCAAGATTTCAGATGGAGGAGTGAAAAGTATTATCAGAACAATTGTCCAAGAGCAAAGGCCCTCGTGTGAAGGGCTACAGAAAAATCTGGAATTAGCATGTACAATTGATTAAAAAAAAAAACAATAGGTAATACACTCAACCTCAATGACTCGTCTGTATGCTCACCACACAAGACTCCATTGCTGACCAAAAAGCATATTCAAGTGTATTTAAAATTTGCTCAATAACATTCAGACGAGTCAGTGAAATACTGGGACAATATAGTCTGGTCAGATGAGACCAACATTGAACTCTTTGGATGCCATAATGCGCACCTTATTTGGAGGCCAAAAAACACTGCCTTTCATCTCCAAAGCACCATGCCAACAGTGAAGTTTGGAGGTGGGAACATCATGGTGTGGGGCTGTTTTTCAGCATACGACAATGGCAAACTTCATTTGATTGAAGGAAGGATGAATGGACAAATGTACTGAGACAATCTTGATAAAAAGTCTGCTGCCATCAACTAGGATGCTGAAGATAAAACAAGGGTGGACATTTCAGCAAGACAATGATACCAAACACACAGCCAAGGAAATTCTCAATTGGCTTTAGAGACAGAAAATAAAGCTTCAAGAGTGGTCGAGCCAACCACAGATCTGAATCCGAAGGAAAATTTATGGGAGGAACTAAATCTCACAGTCCATAGAAGGAGAACATGGGACCTTGATGATTTGAAAAGTGTTTGTGTGAAAGAATGGGCCAAAATCACACCTGAGCAGTGCCCTGCGATAGGTTCTCCATACAGGAGGCATCTTGAACCTCTCATCACTGACAAAGACTTTTGTACAAAGTATTAAATATATTTCAGTAAGTGAGATCAATACTTTTTTCCTGTGTCATTTACACATAATTTAATTTATGGACATCTGTGGTTGATTTCTTGGCCTGTGTGCATTGGATGGGTCAGTACCGACATCTGGTGAGAATTTCATGTCAATATCACCTTTAGAAATATATTTACTTAGAAAACTGGTGACGTGTTCAGTACTTATTTTACCAACTGTAGCTCTGTCGACTGAAAAATTAAAACATTACGGATCTTGGAAATGGAGACACAACCCCAAAATTTCACCACTAAAACAATAAAAAACTGGACTTGTTTGCTATCGTCGTAATCGTACTGATGAGTAGAATCATATTGCAAGGTCATTTTTACCACAAACTGTACATTAGAAAAACAATTCCTCAAAAAATAATTTCACAGTTTCTCCCCACTTGGAATTTTTTCTTCTGTTTTCCAATGCACTATGTGGTAAAAAGAATGGTGTCATTCAAAAGTACAACTTGTCCAACAGAAAAACAAGACAGAAAAATAAAATAGTTATGGCTCTGGGAAGAAGGGGACCAAAAAACGGAAAAAAAAATGGAAATAGGCCGCATCAGAAAGGCGTTAAAAAAAGATGCCTTGTTTTTGATACTTGCTGGTATTAGTTTTTGACACAACTTTCTTGATACAGTCATGTACAGATTGCATTCGCTTTTCATGTGCTTTCGCTGTAGAAACGCACTAAAAATGTATGTACATTTTTTTACCTCCGTATTTTCCACATCTAATGCAAGTCTATAGGAAAATCTGGCACAAGAAACTAAGTGTACCCTCAAGAGAAGTTGACATGAGGCACATTTGAAACACGCAACGCAGGTCAATTTACGCTGGGTAAAAAAAGAAGCACAGTCAGAGGAAAAGTATAATAGAAATACATGACATTTTTCTCCGACTCCTGATTTTGGCTTACAAACACTGATGTAAAGTGCTGACCAAATTGTGCACGTGGCCTCACTTGTACAAAGCTGAACAAATCAAACTTGCTTCTCACATGTAAAGTAACTGTGGGCAGTGGCCATCGCCGAGCTGTTGTTTCATAGCACCCTGGCACTTTACAGGAAAAAGGTGTCCAAGTCCCAGTGTGCTGTCAGGTGTGGGGTACCTCATTCTTCCCTAAGAAGTATTATCATTAAACCAAACCTATCATATAAAGACCAATATTACCAATAATATTACCGATCATTAACAAAAAACACTGCCAAGACCAATAATGCCATCATACAGGCAGGGACCTTACAGTTGGATCTCATTGGAAGATTTCCGATCACATGATAAGCTCTTTAGAGATTTAATGTCCTATCAATTAGTCTACCTAATCAGACCCCCTGAGGAAGCAACATGCTTAATATGCGAAACACGCATTGGGGACTTTCTTTCATTTGGAGATACTGCAGTCTGCACTATTGTTATTGGTAGGAGCCTTTTGTGCCAGATACCTAATTTATCAACTTTTATGTCTGCATATATTCTTATGACCACAGTGTCTGTTATAAACACACTTAGGCATTAATATCTTTCATACTTTTTGCATAAGTGCATATTCAGCTGGTTACTTAAGTGCTATCTCTGTTGATCTTTACATTTTTTTCTTGTCTTTTTATGATATTTGTTATAAATAAATCCAAATTTTTTATACAGCTTAGAAACTCAGTTTTTCCTTAATTATGCAAGGACCTTATAGTGGTAGATACCTTTTCTATTCTATTGTTTTGCGTGGTTTTCAAATGTTTTCTTGTACCATTCCACCTATTAGGATCTTGTATAAATAACATCTGTGTCTCCACACAATATTAGTGCCACCTCTGTGCCTCCACAAATCAATAATATCCCTATATGCACCCCCCATCAATAAAGCACCACATGCTCCTCCAAACATCAATAATTCTCTCTCTGTGCCCCACAGAGTAAAAATCTTCCCTCTGTGCTTCCACATATTAATAGGTCACGCTATGTTCCTCTGTATAGTAATAATGCTTCCTCTTTGCCCCCACATACTGATAATGGCCCTTTTATGCCCTCACAAAGTAATAGTTCCCCCTTACTGCCTTAACTGTGTTCCTACACAGTAATATTAAGCCCATTATATCTGCTCACAGTAATAGTGCCCCTACTGTTCCATCACACAGTAATAACAATCCCATTATGTCTCAACTTGCTAATAATGCCCTGTTGTGCCTCTCCACAATAATAATGCCCACTTTATACCTTCACACAGTCATGGCAGATTTTGATGGCATACATAAATTTTAAAATCAGTCTGAAAATGGCGCAAGTAAACTCATGGATGGTTTGTGTCTCAGGGTCTTTGGCTCACTGAATCTTAAACACCTGCAATAGGAAAAGGAAAACTATTTAAGAAGGACATTCCACATTATTAATCAGGCCACAGGTTTTAAGCAATATGGGAAAGAAAAGGGAACTCTCTGCTACCAAAACTAAAATAGCGCAAAGTATTGGACAAGGTATGAAAACATTAGATATTTCAAAACTTAATGTTGATCATCGTACTGTGAAGAGATTTATGGCATATACGGAGCACAAATGGGCTTGTGCAGTTAAAGGCATAATGAGGAAGGTTTTTGCCAGACAAATTCATCAGATTAAGAGACCAGATGCTACAATACCAATATAAATCAGCAAATAGGTATTTGAAGCTGCTGGTGCCTTCAAAGTTTCACAAACCTCAAGGTCTAGGATTCTTCAGAGGATTGCAGTTCAGCACGAACCTAATATTTGTCTGCCCCTAAACAGTGCTCACAAGAGAAATGGTTGCAGTGGGCCCAGACATACATGAAGACTAATTTTAAAACGGTCTTCTTCCCTGATGAGTGCGGTGCAAACCAGGGTGGTCCAGATAGATGGAATAGTGTATGGTTGGTGTGATGGGTATCATGTCCAAACAAGGCTGCAACATCAGCAAGGAGGTGGCAGAGTCATGTATCGGGCTGGAATCATGGGGAGAGAGCTGGTAGGCCCCATTAGTGCCCCGATGATGTGAAAATGACCTCGGAAACATATATAAAGTTCCTGATTGAGCACTTTCTTCCTTGGTACAAAAAAAACCATGCCATCTGTAAAAAAAATCATCTTCATGCATAAGAAGGCACCAGCTATAGGTATAAATGAAGAGAAACTCATGGTGTGTTCACCATTCCCCCTTGACCTCAACCAAATTGAGAACCTTTGAAGTATCCCAAAGAAAAAGATCTATGAGGATGGGAGGCAGTTATACAAGTACAATGGATGCAATAACTGTGAAGGTGATATCAAAGGAGGGTTCCTATAGTTAACATGTAACTTGGCTTGTTAAGATGTTTTTGATTGAAAAATCTTTTGATTTCAATAAATGTGACCTCTTATTGTATGTGCACACGATCCGGAGTTGCTGCGGGTTTGACTCTGTGTACTTATGCAGCGTCAATCCCGTAGCGGCCAGATGTTACAGCATAGTGGATGGGATCTCAAGAAATCCACAGACGCCCGCAGATCACCAGCAGAGACTGACATGCGGCACTTCTTTCCAGACCGCAGCATGTCAATTTCTCTAAGAGAAATCTCACCCATAGAATGTATTGAACGTGGTGAATCTGTACGGTTCAGTGAACACGTGCAGATTCACCTGCATTCAACAGACGGAAGTGCTTTGGACGCAGCGAACATGTGCTGCCTCCAAAGCGCTGCTACTTCCAGATCGTGTGCACCCGGCCTTACTGCTGCAAATTGATCAAATCACCATTTTCAATTCTTTACATCCTATAAAATGTTTGGAAACTGTTGAGCAAAATCTGGAACAGGACATTTGGAGTTTTTTATTTTTATTTAAAAAAAAATCCTGTTATCATCGGGAAGTTTGTCCAATGAACGTGATTTATACTCTTTATACGGTTGATGATGTCAACATTATATTGACTTATTTGCATTAGGAAAAATCCTAAAAAATAGCAGTTGCATAATAATTTAGAATACATATTAACAATTTATATATATATTAACAAAACTCATATATTGACTGTTAAAAATTAGCAAGTTTATATGCAGTAATTCACACTGATACAAAGTTGCATATAGTGTAAATTCTGTGTGGTGTCTGGAATCAAGCTCGCCATCTTGTGGTTAGACTATTGTACTACAGTTAACATTTATTCAATTGGATTCACCATATTATTGACATCCAAGTTTTACGGTCCATGCACGGACAGTGAGTTTTTTGCTAAACTCTACACCTACATAGTCATATAGGCATATATGAGGCCTATGAATTTGGATCAGGAAACCCATGGCTGGTCAGGAAGTAAGGTGGCATCCGTCTGTTATTTGCATTTTTTTAAAATAACTTATTGACTTGAATCTGCAAAGTAGACCAATATAGGACATGTCTCCATTTTTGTACACAGACCATCTGTCACCCCCCTCAAAACAGCACCATTGGTCACATGTGAAAGCAGGGTGAGGTGAGTTTTTTATTTTTTTATTTCCAGGGCACAGAATGGGAGTTTGTAAAGGAGAAGGGGTAATACTACTGTAAAGAGCCACAGAGGCGACATTTACTATATGAAGGCACTGAGGACACTGTTAGTGTGTAGAATTACAGAGGACCAGATTAATATTTGGCTGCAAACAGGGGACCTCAATTACTCCATGGAGGCACAGAGAGGGACACTATTAAAATATGGAGGCACAGGGGATTTGTTCCTAACTGTATAGAGGCAGATTGTAGGTGCTAATACTATAATGGAGGCACAGGGGTCTAATATTATTATATGGCAGCAGAGAGGGAAGGGGGTATTGTTAGTTTAAAGAGCTATATAAGGGGCATTATTATTCTGTGGGAGCACAGAGATGGCGCTATTACGGTACCATATGACGGCATAGAGGGGGCAGTGTCATACCTCCCAGCTTTTGAAGGCGAGAAAGAGGGACAGACCATGTGCTGCAGCAAAATCTTAGGCCACGCACTTAACCACACCCGTTTACCATTTCACTTTCACCCGGCCACATTAAAAAAAATTTAGGAAGTGATGGACAACCCTTCAAGGCTGTTTTCACACTATTGCTAAACCTTTTTATAGTTGCGTCCATTATAGGAACAAAAAGCAGCACGGGATGGATTTATTAGACACACAGCAGAATCCTACTGTCCTCACTCACTATAATGAACTCCGTCAACTTTCTGTCCAGATATCCATCACATTTCAAATATAAGTTCTTGTTC
>VIAB01003523.1:100684-110703 GCA_009801035.1 Oophaga pumilio
ATGGCTCTGGGAAGAAGGGGAGCAAAAAACAGAAATGCAAAAACTGAAATACCCCTGGTCATTAAGGGGTTAAATAAAGTGGATGGTCTTCGAGGGCGGACATTTACTGCAAAGTGGAAAAATACATTAATTTGTCAGCAAATCTCTCCAGTTATAGCTGAATCTGACTACATATATTTCATTATTATTGTATGTGGAATAAGGAAAACGGTGCTTGTGCTGATAGTTTGCACTCTATGAATGTTATTATAGCTGTGCTTCCTTAATGCCTCTTATTAAGAATTCCTATGTGCTTTCCATTGTTCTGAACAATGCTTGTGTGACCTTAAATTTCTAGAGGTCAGCATGATCTCGCTGATAAAATAATTACCCGTAAATATATTGTGTGTACAGTCATTAACATGAGTCTATTCATGTTTGTTTTTTGGCCACTTTAATGGATGCCTTAGAGAGGAGAGGGGCACACAATATGAGAATGGGAGTGTTCACATTTCTTTGCTTAATTTTTAAAACTAAGCAAAAATGTGCATTTTTTTTAGAGTTTTTTATTAATTGTGTCATTCATTTTAAAAGCAATGTATAACAGCAGTGGCAAAACATGGTTTGCCAGCACCCAGGGCAAGCCAGGTATTGCTCTCCCTAACCCAATGATAATGCTCCCTGAGTGCTTACTTTAGAAAGTCTTAATGCCCCCTTAGTGCGCCATAGAATGACATTGGTTGAGTGCCTCCTTCCAAAGAAGTAAGCCATCTTTGTAACACCTTTGACAACAAAAATAAAGGTTATACTCAGCTATCTCAAGTCATCATCTCCCCTGGGCTCGTCACATATGTGGTGTAATGGAGTGGTGTCATTATGCTGCCTGAGGATGTCTTATAGGACATTGACTCTGATGTCTTGTAAGCTATTCAAAGTGGTGCTTGCCTGCAGATCCAGGGCACCTGACCAGAAATCCAGAACATATCTTCTGTCCTGGATCTATGCAGCTAATGGAACAACAGCTACTTTTTTTATTTTTTGGAAATTTTGAACTACTAACAATTTTTCACTCAATTGACTGATTTGCAATGTAGCAATCCTCTGAAATTAGACATTGCAAATTATGTAGTGTATGTATGAGTAGTGCAAAACAATGACCAACTATATCATGCAGCAGGAAAATGAGAATGGGTTGCATTGAGATCCACCATTAGAAGCTAATGAGAGAAATGTGTTGCCTTCTGAAGCCGTTTGAAGAAGCTACAAAATTGTGGCATCAACTATGCTATCCCCCTCATATTCATCCTAGTGAAAACATTCACCAAAATGCAACAGGGTATGGAAGAAAATAGCTATTTGAATGTGTTTATCACTGCCCTGTGGCTGTTTGGGTTCCTCAATGTCCATGTTACATACAGCAGCAGGAATAGAAGAGAGAGGAGGAAAATGATGAGGAGAAAGAGCAATGCTGTGAAAATGGAGGGGGGCATTGAGTTGGCACAGGAAGGGGATGTGAGTGATATTCAGAGTGAAAATGATCACGTTGCTTGCCATGATGACTAATTGTCACAGAGGGATGCATAAAGTGAACCAAGAGTGCTCTCAGTCATGCTGGTGAGCAGGGCTGTGGAGTCGGTAAGTCAAACCTCTGGCTCCTACTCCAAAATGTCCCTGAATTCCGGCTCCGACTCCACAGCACTGCCTCATACTGAGAATGTACATAAAATGCAGCACAGACTCATCGAAACTAAAAGCTGAGATCCTTAGATCAGGAACAGAACAGACATTTATAGGACATTTCATAACTTACCCAAATTCTTATGAAACAATTTACTGCACATCCTGCATTGTTCTACTGTAGCCAATTTATTATATGTTTTAGGAGTTGAAGAGGGGCCATTTTATACTGACTCTGACTCAATGACTCCACAGCCCTGCTGGTAAGCATGACAAGCTAGCCTGTAATGCTTGGTGGATGACCATAGTATCGTTGCCATCGAAGAGATGACTATGACTTGAATTTCAACCCTCATTATAAAAGAAAAATGGGGATTTTTTTTTCCAGTCTTCAAATTGGCATCAAAATTCAAGTATTACTAGGATAACCTGTATTTCCTGCTCGGTAAAGATTTCACCAGCCAGAGACTTGCTTACCCGAAAGTTGATCAAGAGACCCCTCTCCACTCCCACAGAGTCAGTGCTCCAATGCCTGTGCCGTTGTTTGGGCTACAACAAGTATCCAAGGCAGCAGCTGCAACAACTACAATACAGTATATCTGGCATGATGGAGCAGATGTTTCATCTGCCTTTGCAACAACCTGACGCACTTCAGCACACAGAGGCACTGGCTGAATAGCTAGGTTCAGTCTTACCTAGACTGTGTCTTTTCTCTGCAAAATTAGCAGACAGCACACAAGGAGTTAGAGATGCGCGCTCCGGTTCATGGATCACAATGAACCCCAAAGTCCAAAAGAAAGAAAAAGAGCAGCATCCGTCCAGGTGAAGAAAATACAAAATCTTTATTCTGCCATAAAAGGTAGCAACGTTTCGGCCATTTTGTGGCCTTTTTCAAGTACTTGCTACCTTTTATGGCAGAATAAAGATTTTGTATGTTCTTCACCTGGACGGATGCTGCTCTTTTTCTTTCTTGTGTCCTTTCTCTGTCAGATACTGTGAGCCCTGAATCCATAGACTTTAATCTAGGCAGATTGGACCAGTGTCAAAAACTTGTCCAATTTGCTATAGCGTACAGTCTTGTCCAGCCTCAAGTGTAATGTAAGAGAAACTATGCCTATGGCTTTGTCATACTCAAGAGGACTATCCTGGACAAGCATGGAAAACCTTATCTTTGTCCAAATAAATCATATAAGAATCACTTTCTTTCACCTACAACTGATACCAATGATTAAAGGCATTAAAGATTTTGAAAGGGGATCAATGCAGTCGTAGGAGATCTCAGAGTGTTAGGGCCCCGTTACACAATTCAATGTCCCAGCGATCCCACCAATGATCCGATGTGGATGGGATCACTGGGACACCAGCTGATCGCTGGTGAGCTGTCACATAGGCAGACCTACCAGCGATCAGGACCAACGAACACGCTGATATCCAGGGTAAACAGCGGGTAACTAAGCACTGCGTGGCGCTTAGTTACCCGCTGTTTACCCTGGATACCAGCTCCCAGCATCTGCTGTACGGCACTGGGTGCTCGCTGATCGTTGGTCTCCCGCTGTCACACGCAGCGATGTGTGCTGCCCAGTGGGAGACCAATGATAGATTTATGGTCCAGTACATTCTGCAACGATCAGTTGACTGATCGTTGATCGTTACTACGTGTCACACGCAACAATATCGTTTCGACATCGCTGCAACGTCACCAAACCGGTGATGTTGCAACGATATCGTTCACGATATTGTAGCGTGCAAAGGGGCCTTTACACAAGTCTGTTCCAGGCAATGAGAGGCTTTGAAGTATTGATTTGCTGCAAATCAAAAATTATTTAAACCCGACAAATTTGAATTTTTTTTTTTTTTATTATTTGATCATTTCTACTGTACATCTTATCAGAGTAATTGTCAAAAATGAAACTTACCTCTCGGTCACTCTGTGCAATTTTCTCCAGCCAGTAGTAGCACAAAATACCAATAATTGAAAATTTCAGAAGGACATTTCTAGAAAGACATAATATACTCATATTGTATTGCATTTATATATATTTCACTTACTATACTGTTTCAAAGCAAGATCAAGCCTTTGTGTGTAAAAAGCACACTGACATCTCCCTATTACCAATAGTGACTGTTCATTGAAACAATGACTTGGGAATTGGAGCGGTAAATACCCAAGATGTGCCAAGGTGCCAAACTAATACAGAGAGTGTCTCCTGCGTTGGGAATTATTCTTTGCAAATGAATCTTGAATTTGATTTAAAGCTATTTATTACTATGTACAAATGCAACATTTTCTAAGATGATACACATCATATTCAGCAAGATACCTAGAAGCAGAAAAATTGACCATAACTTCTCACACTCCACCAACTAAGAACAGACACATTCAATTGTTTTTGCAGTGTTCAAGGGCTTTTCCAGAATATTGGTAGAGAAAACAATAAGTTACTGTACCATGGTGAGGGGTAAAAAAGAAAACATACCACTACAATCTACTCCCTGCTTTTTCTTTGCTTTTTTTGTATCGGAAGTGATGACATCACGACTACCAGTGACCTGACATCTATAACAACTGATTAGCTGCACGGCAGGTGACAGGTTGTCAGGTCATTATCGCTTCCATTTTTTATATTTAGCTGCAGGGTATGTGACAAGTAGTCAGGTCATTCGTTATCACTTCCATTTTTGTTTTTCAGGAAGAGTAGCTTCGCATCGCTACAGTCTTCTGCATTGAGCCATTTTTCTGCATCAAGCTACAATTAACGCATTGTAAGTTAGATTAAAAATTGCTACATCTCTATATTATAAATGCGTAAAAGAAAATACATTATTGGTAATAGATGCTAATTAAATAGATGGTCTAATAAGGACAACCCCTGTCTACATGCCTCGTGAGGTTATAAACACTCCTCCACATTGAAATTGCAAATCCAAGATGGAAAAGTCAAGGGATTATGTAAATCACAGGATGGACAGACATGTTAATGATGTGCAAATGATAAAAAAAATTGAATTTTTTTATTAAAACATCTTGATTTATCTTCAAAACATCTGATTTTGCTAAGCGGTATGTTTACAAGTTCCAAAGATCAGGAAAGAGTGATCTTATGAAAACTTATTCCCCGATTGTTGGTCCTTGCACGTTCTTTAGTAAATATCTCTTAAATTACACCATTTTGCTACTTTTAGGACAAGTTTATCATTCACAAAGTATGTAATCATTCATATAAGGCATTTGTATTAGAGAGCGGGATTGGGTATAATGTTTGTAGTTTAATATATAAGAAATTATATGAACATTCCCTAAAAACACATCTTAGAAAATAAAAGTATTACACCAAAAAGCTGGTAATTGCCTCTTTCTATGCGGTACTGGTTCTGCTTTGTGCTCCATAAATCTCCATGTTCTGACCTCATGCTCTGTCCATATAGTAAACTGCATGTAATGTGCTGGTAGTCTTACCTTATAATCACGACATAGACCTGATGCTGCGGGTACTTGAATTTTTCAACCAATCCAAACATAGAGTAGACTAGAGGCATGATAAGGTTGATGAGGGCGACCACCACAGGAACCACTAATGTTGCCGCTTGTTTAGTCAGGTCATCTAAATCTGGGTTCTGATGAATCAATAAGGGGAATTATAAGAAATATTATCTATATGCTATGTGTAAGCAAAATTTAAGAGATAAAAAGAAGAAAGTTTATACATATAATATTCAACTCATATTAAAGGGAATCTATTAGCAAGTAATCTAAAAGCAGAGTAATGTAGTGGCTATTGCCCTGATTCCAGTGATGTGTCACTTATTGGACTGCTTGGTGCAGCTTTGATATAATACCTGCCTTCTCTGCTGTAGATGTAGCAGTTCTCTGAATGCTGAGCTCTATATAACTCCACCTACACCACTGATTGGCAGCTTCCTGTGTACAATGTACATTTTATAAAGCTGCGAATCAGTGGCGGAAATGGGGTTACATAGATTAGTCTGACTGGCCTGCACATGAGATCTAGTCCTGCACTGATAAAACAATGATTGCATTGAAGCTACAGCACACAGACTAATAAGTGACACATCCCTGGAATTAGGCTCTCGTCCCCTATATTATGCTGATCCCATATGAAATAGTAAAAACCTACTGACAGATTCCTTTTAAGTTGTACGCAGATTTTTTTTTGGTATACCTTTGCAGAATCCGCAACTTTAAGGCAGAGGTAGTAAACTCCAGCACTACAGCCAACTGCCAGCCCAGAGGAGATGATCCAGGCAGCCACATGAATACCTAATCGAGATAACTTCTGACGCAAAGTTAGCTTTAATGCTTCCATTAATTTTTCTGCCAATGTTTCCTGGAAGAAATAAAAATAAAGAATAATTAAAAATGAACAATAAAGCCAATAATCCTCAGTTTCACTGCCTGATGACATATATATTCAGTTACCAGACACAGATTGAACATATTTTTAAAAATATTATATCAATAACCTTTTTTCTTTATTATCTGAGAGCATGGGAAGTAACATGGTATCTATGTAATAAAGACCCCACCTGCTATTAATATTATGGGTTCTTAAGTAGCAGAGGAATCCACCTGCCCCATTATGCACCGAGGCCTGGTTAGGCTGTTACCGCTGCACCCCCTATAGCAATAATGTTATCATATCTTTGTATAGACATGTTGTTAGCTGATATATTTTGGTAGTACACAGAAGATCGCGTAGTTCTTTAGGCAATTTTCTGTCCACTTTTGCCAAATTTTCACGAACCTGGCTTGACTCCATATTCTACTTCGAGTTTAAAGGGGATGTCCAGTTTATTCTTACTTTAACATATATGCTGAAGACATGATTTTGTGGTATTTACCAATATATACGTATTATAGGTAGTAATGAACGAGTGTGCTCGGATATCGTGTTATCTGATCATGCTCGGGTGTTATCTGAGTATCTCGGGCATGCTCGAGTCATATGTTTGAGTCCCCGCGGCTGCATAATTCACGGCTGTTAGACAGTCGCAGCACATGTGGGGATTGCCTGTTGGTTAGGCAATGCTCGCAAGTGTTGCGGCTCTAACAGCCGCAAAACATGCAGCCATGGGGACTCGAACACATGACTCGAGTACGCCCGAAATACTCAGATAACACCTGAGCATGCTCAGATAACACGATATCCGGGAACGCTCACTCATCACTAATTACAAGATCTCCTCCTCGACTTATTAGTACAGCCTTCCTCATAGACTGCACAGTTCTCAAAATGGCTACTGACGGAGGAGCATGTGACCAGATCTCTCCATCAGCTTCCTGCAATTGAAAAATACTGTACACAATGGAATAACTTAAAGCTCATGTGCCCCAATGCAAAATCTCCATCAGGGCCCCTAAATATCACTGGTCTGTAATAGTATTGCTTCTCTTATAAGGGCCAAGGAGAACATGTAGGCTCCATGGCCAGGGTGCGACCCCAACCCGTGCACCTACTGTAATTATGCCCCTGACTGCACTTGGGAAAACTGTTTTTCAACTGAAGGAGGCGAGTGGAGAGATCGGGGCACATGTTCCTTCATCTGCAGATATTTTGAGAACAGCAGAGTTGTGCCGTTTGTGCCAAGTTGTAAGGAATGGTCTACAAACTCTAAAATCCTGGAGACTGATGTAAAACTTTTAAAGGGATCTGGTCACATGATTTCTGCTGCCCAAGCCATGGGCAGCATGAATCAACGCATGGCAGCATGATTGCAGTCAGGTATATTTTTCTCTGAAGTGCTCCAACCTTTCAGAGAAGATATAGAAAATATAGTTAGAAGATACAGTTGAGGACCATAGCAGCAAAAGAAGAGATTAATCCGGCTCTGTCCCTGGCCAGCTTGTCCCACCACTGCTCAGATGACTGATAGGTCTCTTCCTTTTATGTACACAGGGAGAGACCTATGAATCACCTCCATCAATGCTATGAAGAGATGACCAGGGACCGAGCCGGACTAGTCTCTAGGCTCTGGATCTTCTTACTATAGGTGCAGGTGATTCACAAGTCTCTCCCTATAGTACACACAAGGGAAAACCATGTCAATCACCTGGACCAGAGCAGGGCATATCTGGGAGGTGACGGCACCGGACTAGTTCCAACTATCGCTATGGTCCCCAGCCGTCTATGCAAACTATATCTTCTCTGAAACCAAGGGGCGCAAACATAATTGATGCGACCTGTGCATCCGCACAGGGGCCCAGGAGGTAAGAAAGCCCATTAATGCACAAGTGCAATTTTGCATTTTTAGGAGCTCTTGGGCTGCAAAGGGCCCATATATTGTTTTTGCACAGGGGCCCTGTGTCCACCAGTGTCTGAAATGCTGCATTGTTTCAAAGAAAGATATTCTGGGCTGCAATCATACAGCTAGGCTCTGATTCATGCAGCCCATGGTTTGAGGACCGACAGACAGAATGTCCTGAGCGCCACTGAACCCCCGATTTCATTTGAAAAAAACAATCTAGACAACCTGTTTAACACATTTCCAATTGGATGGCAGGAGTTATCTCTAAAAATCTGGTTATGCTGCATTTCTGCAACGTGTTTGGAGGTTCTGTGTCAATCCCTCCAAAATAGGAATCAGAAGAAACCCTCGACAGTGGCTGTCGTTATGTGGACGGAGTTCGAATGGACAATGTTGGTGCCGTACTTTTTTCTGGAAGCATCTGTATTTTTGCAGACGAGCAATTGCCTTAACTTACAACTACTTTTATTTTAGATGAGAAGTTCCATTTTCTGGTCTTAGTAAAGTAATGAGATGACTGCTGTGGGAAAAGATTCAGGACACTACCGGCTGTGCCCTCCCTCTACCGGCTGTGCCCTCCCTCTTCTACAGACCATTATCAAGAGGAAATGATTTATTGTGGACTACATTCACCTCTTTCAATAGACTTTTGTAAGGAAGAAACAAGTTTTTCTCGTTTATCACGGAAAGACTACACTAACAGTGAATACCAGCCAGTTCTGTACCTGACACCCACAAAGTCAATAGAATCTGGGACGTTTCGTACCTTTATTTGCGTGCTCAGTTGTCTTTTCTTTAATTTCACAGCCTTCTCATTAGTGATGCTAAAATCCCAACTGCACAGAAGTTTAGCAGCATTGCCAGAAAACGATGCTGGGTTTATGAAGTTATTTCGAAATGACTTTGCCATGCTGAAAAGTGAAGTCAATGTAACCAAAAACTATTAGTGTACAATACTAAATCCAGCTACAATCAATGCAATGAAGGCAGCTTAAGTAGCCAATGCTTTATTTTGAAAGTGAAGACTTACAGAGTTTGTTCAGGACTATTTTTTACCTGGCGTCGCTACTGCCAGCGATTCAGCTACTCCACATCAACAGAGCAGCTCTTCTACTTCCGGGTTGCTCTGTTGACAGGGCGTGACTGACGGCATCATGCTGATTGACAGACAGTTTCCTACAATTAGACAGCAGAGAGCTGGCTGTCAATCAGACACAACCCATTAACAGAGCAGCTCTTCTTCTTCCAAGCAGCTCTGTCTACAGGGTGTGACTGACTGCATCATGCTGATTGACAGACAGTTTGCTACAATTAGACAGCAGAGAGCTGGCTGTCAATCAGCATGACATTGGCACACAACCCATTAACAGAGCAGCTCTTCTTCTTCCAAACTGCTCTGTCGACAGGGCGTGACTGACGGCATCATGCTAATTGACAGACAGTTTCCTACAGTTAGGAAGCAGAGAGCTGGCTGTCAATCAGCATGACATTGGAAGACTCAACCCATTAACAGAGCAGCTCTTCTTCTTCCAAGCTGCTCTGTCGACAGGGCGTGACTGACGGCATCATGCTGATTGACAGACAGTTCCCTACAATTAGGCAGCAGGGAGCTGGTTCTCAATCAGCATGACGTTAACAGTCACCACCCATCAAAGGAGCAGAGTGAAAGAGAAGTATCTACTCTGTCAACATTATGTTAGTGGAAACCACTGAGTCCCCAGCAGGAGCAGTCTACCTGTTTATTAGTTGTTAGGCCTTTAGTAAAAAAATTAAATACTCATGGATAAAGCCTTTAAGGGGAAAACCTTTAAAGGGATTCTCCCACCCTAGTAAATGATGGCAGGTTGCTACGTAATGCCATAATTTCCTAAATAATAATGACTATGGATCAAGTTTTCCCGCGCTGCAGAACTCTTGTCCATCACTTAAATGGAACAGTGTTGTAATTCTCATCACAGTGTGAAGACAGGACTGGAAATAACCAATTATAAGCATCAGAAGTGACAAGATTTTACTTTTGCCTATCCCTCTGGGGTTTTCTATCCTTCTATTTATTTGTATTGTGTGACCCGCACCACAATTGTGGGTTACCAGGGATA
>VIAB01003523.1:118415-132077 GCA_009801035.1 Oophaga pumilio
ACGCTGGAAAACAAAGTACAGACAATACCAGCGTTACATTCATTTATTCATTCTAGGAATATGACACTCAGGGCTGCGGGCACGATCATCACTAGATCACGTCTGCTGCATGGAGCCGCAGTCCCAATGCACAGTGCAGAGCAGTACATCGAGTTAACAGGGACAGGCGAATAGTTTTCTTTTTTATTTGTTCAGTGAGTATGTGTGTGGGGGTCATCACACTGTGTGAGGAGACTGTGGGGGCAATCATACTGTGCTGGGGACTGTGGGTCATCATGCTGTATGGGAGAGCTGAGGGGTTCATTAAAATGTGTTTCAAAGGCATTATATTGTATGGGGCTATGGGAACATAATTCTGTGTATGAGACTGTTGAGGCCATCTAACTGGAGGGCTGTGGGGCATCACACTGTGAGAGGGGGCATTATACAGTGTCATGGGGGCTGTATGGGCCATCATACTGTGTGAGGGGCATTGGGAGCCATCATATTGTGTGTTGGTGACTGTGGGTCCATCATATTTTATGGGGGGCACTGTAAGGGTATCATACTTTGTTGGGGGTATTGTGGGGTCCTCCTACTGTGTGTGTGGAGGATACTGTCAGGGTATCATACTGTGTGTGGAAAGCATTTTTGTTGCCATCATACTCTACAGGAGCCATGAAAAGAATGGGTGAGAACACTAATGGGCTTCAATAAAATAAGGACAAAATTACTTTGCAAGTACCGCAATACTTCCTTTAAAAGTAGGGAGTCTGTTCTGTGATAGCACCTATGTGCTGTGACCAGGTACGGACTGGGGCTGAAATTCAGTCCTGGCATTTGAAATCACACAGGCCCATGTTGTCCCCGTCCCCAAGAACCAGATGGGATTTACACTATTACTAATATTACCCTGGATGGAGGAAAGGAAAATTTTCCACAAGACCAATATTCCTAATGATACCCGTAGCCTGCAGGGGTAAGTGACGGAGTCAGCGACTTTGTGCTCCATCACAACTTTTAACAGTATCAGTGTCTTGAGAACACAGATTCTGTTAACAACGAAGCAGACAAGGCAGTCCACGACCAGACAGGCCCTTCTGGCGTTTACCAGAATTTCCAGATGGCCAGTCTGGCCCTGGCTGTGACCTTGCTTACTCTGCCCCCAAAAATTCTTTGGGTGGAGGAGGCCCCCAATTAGGACTTTTGCCTTGCGTTCACATGATTTCTATGTGTTCCCCTGGATGAAACCACTGATTTTGGTGGAACAGTCAAATGTCTCAAGTGTATAAGGACCTCCAAAATATCCCATTACAGATGATGTTAGGGGTGAGAAGGATCGGGCAGCAGGAATCTCAATGCCCAATCATTTTGTTTTCAGGGGAGATAAGCTGCTGTCAGAGGCAATAGCTTTCTCCTCTCTCCCTCTCTCCCCATTGATAACAGACGAAAGCTCAACTGAGTGCTCATATGTATGGGGTAGTCGGGAAAGATGAGTGTCTGCTAAATGAACATTTGTCTGCGAGCTGCCTCAGTAGATATAAATCCAGGGAGTAGGCTCTAAACTCTGCCAGTATTTAGCCATACAGCAGCATACATTGCCTATAGGTTGCAAACTGCTATGTATACTATGCATTATAGGTTTATGCAGTGGCAGTATATACAGTAAGTATAGTAATGTAACAGCCTAGAAACTGGTCTGTTCATAGAGGATTGCCTAGGCTGGATATAGTTGCATATGACCAGCGAAGGTCTGCATAATTACATTAATGGGAGAATAAAGAATCAATGCAATAAGGATGTGCACACCTAATAAATGAATACGTATATACAGTATGGCATGTTACGCACAGGCATTATGCCAGGACTCAATCTAAATTGTGACAGCACAGCATTTAATCTTAATTTTGCCAGACATATATTTTCAGTAGGCCAGGAGACATAGAATATTGTTCATTAGAGTCAACGTTTAGGTCATTGTTCATATGAGCCTAAACGTTGACTCTAATGAATGATAGTCTATGTCTCCTGGCCTACTGAAAATATACATCTAGCATAATTAAGATTAAATACTGTGTTGTCACATAAAGGGTCTGAGAATAAATGACAGATCATCTTACCTGATGAGTAGGATGAGAAAACAGGTTGCCAAATACAATCCAATGGTAAATATATATGCTAACTGCATATTATATGGAGCTAGACTGGTATCTTTATTGATGGTACTATTTGTATAATATCCATAGTACATAACTGTCTTTTCAAAGTAGCCCTAAAAAGAAAAAAAAATGTGATATATTTTCAAGCAGGTTTCCATTTACAAGGGGGCTGATTTAAAAGGTTGATGCTTCCCATTCACTCTTTTTTATTTGCTTTTTTTATTTTTTTATTGCTGGGGCAGTATTTATTTTCACTGGGGCCAGCATGGACTAAAAAATTTAAAAAAAATGTATTCTCATGTACCAATTGCTTTCAAAGCACAACCCAGGTCCCCACTAGTCTTCCTGGTTTATTTTTCAGCGGAGACGGCTTTTGCCCACTGCAGCCTATGAGTGGCGGGGCAGTGACTAATTGGGCTCATATAAAAAAATTAGGGGACAACCCAACAACCTCTTTAAGCTCAAGCTAAATTTTACTTCTGTGAACCTGTGATCTGTTAACGATTGAAGATCAACGTAAGTTGAAGGTTGACTTGAACACAAAATCTCAAACAGGGCCCCCCAACTATCATGGGTCTTTAATTATATTGGTCTTCTCATATGAGTCAATGGGACCTATTGAGCCACTCTAGGCTTCAGGGCTGGGGTGCGACTGCAACCTTTGCATCGATAATAGTTAAGCCACTGGCAAAGATAGTAGTAACAGTGGTGAATATGCCACCCACGTTATAAATATCTACATAGTCCTCTTTATTGGACACAAGGGTTCCTTTACATACTGTAACTTGTGATCTTGCTGAGAGTTAACCTCTTCTCTCCATACTTACCGCTCCTGTTAAAAGCTCTAGACCCGTGAACGATAAATTGTTCGGTGCCATGTCAACAAATTGAGGAATGGTTATAAAACTGAAGTTCACCACAAACGAGAAGATGTTGAACATCAGCAGCCACTTGATGAAATTGAAGTAAGAAAGTATACTTGTTCCAAATCTTCCTCCTATGGATTTCAGGGTGCCATGCCAAAGCTGGAGTGCCTCAAATACCTCTGACGTCACCTGCTTGGATCTCCGTAATGACTGATGAGGAAGACAAACGTGGATGAAAACAACACAGTTCTACCAGCAGTGTTGATTCCTCAACCACCACTTCATTAAGAATTTTAATTAACCTAATTTAAAGAATTAAAGGCTTGTTCCCAAAAAATCAAGTTACCCGCTTTCCTCTGGGCATAGGGGTTAACCACTGGGGGTGTTAGGCCACTAGGACATATGTGCCTCCATAAGACTAGCATGGCATCTGTTTATGGGTGCCTCCATAAGACTAGCATGGCATCTGTTTATGGGTGCCTCCATAAGACTAGCATGACATCTGTTTATGGGTGCCGCCATAAGACTAGCATGGCATCTGTTTATGGGTGCCTCCATAAGACTAGCATCGCATCTGTTAATGAATGCCTCCATAAGACTAACATGGCATCTGTTAGTGAGTGCCTCCATAAGACTAGCATGGCATCTGTTTATGGGTGCCTCCATAAGACTAGCATGGCATCTGTTAATGAGTGCCTCCATATGACTAGCATGGCATCTGTTTATGGGTGCCTCCATAAGACTAGCATGGCATCTGTTTATGGGTGCCTCCATAACTACCAGCATGGCATCTGTTTAAGGGTGAAGGATGTCACTGTTAGGCACAGTCAAAAGAAAAACAAAAACACAATAAAAACACATCCCAATGGCCATTAATATGTACTTGCACCTACAGGCAAATCCAGTTCTGACTTTTCCATTTAGAAAGCATGAATAATTGCAATATAATAATTGTTGCATAATGCTACAGCTCATGGAGCGTGATGATGGTAGAAAACACCCAAGCAAGCTACCAAATACATCATTTTATGGGAAAAATATAAATATGGTCAATTGGAGGAGCGCTATGGCTATAGAGCACACTGCAATGGATTAGTAGTAAACAAACCTTTTATTAAACCACTATTGTCTTACCAAATACATCATATCCTCCTCCTGGAACTGTCCTCTGCCTTTGACAAAGTGTACCATTCCCTATTACTACAGACGTTCTCATCTCTTGGTATCACAGACTTGGCCCTATCTTGGATCGCGTCATACCTAACAGACCGGACATTCAGCGTCTCCCACTCGCACACCACTTCCTCACCACGCCCCCTATCCGTCGGAGTCCCGCAAGGTTCAGTCCTAGGGCCCCTGCTCTTCTCCATCTACACCTTCGGCCTCGGACAGCTCATAGAATCTCACAGCTTTGAATATCACCTCTATGATGATGACGCACAGATCTACATCTCTGGACCAGATATCACCTCCCTACTAAACAGAATCCCTCAATGTCTGTCCGCTATTTCATTCTTCTTCTCCGCTAGATTCCTAAAAGCTTAATATGGACAAAACAGAATTCATCATCTTTGCCCCATTTCACACAACCCCTCTAATGTACCTATCAATTAATGTAAACGACTGCCCACTCTCTCCAGTCCCACAAGCTCGCTGCCTCGGGGTTATCCTTGACACTGATCTCTCTTTTAAACCACATATCCAAGCCCTCTCCACCTCCTGCCGACTTCAACTCAAAAATATCTCACGTATCCGTACATTCCTCAACCAAGAATCTGCAAAAACCCTAGTCCATGCCCTCATCATCTCCCGCCTCGACTACTGCAACCTCCTGCTCTGTGGCCTCCCCTCTAACACTCTCGCACCCCTCCAATCTATTCTAAACTCTGCTGCCCAACTAATCCATCTGTCCTCCCGCTATTCCCCGGCCTCTCCCCTCTGTCAATCGCTGCACTGGCCCCCCATTACACAAAGACTCCAGTTCAAAACCCTAATCATGACATACAAAGCCATCCACAACCTGTGTCTTCCATACATCTGTGACCTCGTCTCCCGGTACTTAAGGGTATGCCACACTAAACAACATCGCTAACGGGATCGCTAAAAAACGTCACTATTTAGCGATCCCGTTAGCGATGTTGTTGTGTGCGGCATCTACCAGCGACGTGGCCCCTGCTGAGATCCTGCTGTGATCTCGCTCGTCGTTCTCATCGTTCCGGACCCTATTTTTATCGTCGGCGCCCCGCTGGTAAGTATATATCGCTGAGTGTAGCACCTTTTGTTAGCGATTTAGCGTCCTTAACGACATCGCTAAATTAGGCTGCTACTAGCGATATAGAAACAATCCCGCTAGCGATCGCATTAGTATGCGTTGTTATCGTGATCGCTAGCGGGATTGTTTAGTGTGGCAGTACCTTCACTTGCATACAACCTCCGATCCTAACAGGATCTCCTCCTCTCCTTCCCTCTTATCTCCTCTTCCCACAATCGCATACAAGATTTCTCCCGCGCATCCCCCCTACTCTGGAACTCTCTACCACAACATATCAGACTCTCGCCTACCATGGAAACCTTCAAAAAGAACCTGAAGACCTACCTCTTCCGACAAGCCTACAACCTGCAGTAACCACCGATTCAACAAACCGCTGCACGACCAGCTCTACCCTCACCTACTGTATCCTCACCCATCCCTTGTAGATTGTGCCCCTCGCGGGCAGGGTACTCTCTCCTACTGTACCAGTCGTAACTTGTATTGTCTAAGATTACTGTACTTGTATTTATTATGTATACCCCACCTCACGTAAAGCGCCATGGAATAAATGGCGCTATAATAATAAATAATAATAATAATATCACAATGTAAGAACAAAACTAAAGAGAAGACATCTAGAAGTTCTAAGCTGCGTAAAACCATGACTGTAAAGATCTAATATACTCGTCACTTATATAGGACCCTCGTCTGATGTATGGTATATACGAGGATCAACGCTGCTTGTCTATGTCCTGAATAGCATCGCTACATAATGACGTGTCAAACAGGTTATGGCCACTATTAGAACAACTTCTTTAAAAATCCTTTCAAATGTATGCACATAAGATGTAGGAGACAGATGAAAGGTAATATGACCATTGACCCCTTTGATAATGACATTGATGATTAATTTTCTACACATATACAAATATTCCACCTACTAATTTAATACTATTGAGACATCCGGTGCAGCAGTTAGCCTGCGAGACATTTTGTAAAGATTTCTGCTTCAGCTTCATAACCTTGTACCTGTGGAGAGTCATATAATAGTTCAAATCATTAAATTATCATAAGAAATGGCTTAAGTAAAAAGGTATAAAAATAGAATAAAATATTTAAATGACCACTACTGATCTTCAGACAACTGATAGATAAGGTAATAAATTCAAAATCTGCAAATCACTTTATTTTAAAAAAAAATCACTCCAAAGTGCTGACCTCTAGATCCCTCTTGTCTCCTGTCTAACTTGCTGTCTACTGCCTGTTTTCGAGTGTAATCTGTCCATCGCATTAGAAAAGCCGAGATGGAGGTGGAGGCTTGGGCATAAGAGACAGGAGGGCTATCTTCTTGGGAACAGGTCGATTCCTGTACATGCATATTAAACTAGTATGCACACACAAAGGAAGATTTAAAGGGGTATTCTCAAGGTATTAAATTACTTTAATTAGTTAGTATGAACATAAGCAAGTTTGCAATTGACTTGCTTTTTCTACTTTCAGTTTCCTGCTGTGAGAGCTTATATCTTTCATCGTTTACAGCTGGTTTCCATGACGCTTGGCCACTAGTCCCTGCCCAGACACCTTCCGAGTATGCGCAGTAGTTACATTACAGGAGAAAGTTAACTTCTAATCTCAGCTCTCTCCAACCAGTTGATTTCTATACAGCAGTTAGCTGCTCACCTCCACCCAGTCCCTCTCTGCTCCTGAAAAGTTGCTGTTATAAATCTTGCAAAATCACCAGTCCTCTCTATAGGCAGCTTTCAAAGCAGGTCTCATAATCATGGCTCTCACTGTCCTGAGTTGTCTGTTTGTTTGAATGCCCTGTTATCACTATTGGTAAATATATCGATAACAGTGTAGACTCAAGAACAAACCCAGACATGTGAATGTGTTACAGCAGAATGTTTGCTGAGCTTTAAGGGTATGCCACACTAAACAGCGTCGCTAACGAGATCGCTAAAATACGTCACTATTTAGCGATCTCGTTCGTGACGCTATTGTGTGTGGCATGTAGCAACGACGTGGCCCCTGCTGTGATCTCGCTGATCATTCACTAGAGTTCTGGACCGTATTTAGATCGTTGGCGTCCCGCTGGTGAGCCTATATCGCTGTGTCTGGCACCTTTTGTGAACGATGTGCGCTGTTTTTTACATCACAATGACCGTTAAAGTCGTTAATGAGATCGCTAACCGCTTATGAGTCGTTAACGAGATCGCTAAGTGTGGCAGCTACTAGCGACATTAAAACGATCACAAAAACGATCGCATTAGTATGCGTCGTTATTGTGATCGTTAGCGGGAGCGTTTAGTGTGGCAGTACCTTTAGAGTTCTACTAATTCTGCAGTTCTACTACTCACTAGCACTGTCACTCAAAGAGGAGAAAACCTGCCAGAAACTCAGAAGTGAGGAGCCTGTAAGGAGAATGCATAGCTCTGAGCTGCTCAAGAGGCAACTTGAGAATACCCCATTAACTTGTTATGAGGATGAGGACAAGAAGACCTTCCTTTCCTACAGGTTTTATTCAACAGGACAGAGAATTTCTGCAAAGAGGTTATCTTGCTTTGGAGCATCACAATTGCATTGGAGATGCAATGTTACTAGCCCCTCTTATCTCCCAAAGTGAGCAATACAGGAAAAATCTTTTAGGCAGTTCCCATTGTAATGAGTGCTGACCATGGGGATTCAAGAATTGGGGCTCTGAGTTATTAGTTTGTCTCATCTGAGATATTAGTTTGTCTCATCTACACTACTTAGTTAAAAGAGTAGAGTAAAATAGGAATAAGAAGACAACTTAAAGGGTTATTCCGATCTCTAGAAATCAGCAATCATTTATCCATAGGAGTGAGGAAAACCTGACCTGGTGCCCGGGTTGGGAACCACTTACCTAACCTCATGCAAAATTTTTGTGAGAACTCCAGTTATTTTGTAGTGTGGATATTACTGACTCCACTGCTCTATATAATTTCATTTTAATCTAGAAAAGAATACTATGGATAATATATAACTTACGATGTTCATGTTTTTTCTTATATTTGTTTCCTACCTAAACTCGCGTTTCTCATTTAGACAAACTGGAATCTTCCGGACTTCCTTGGCTACGTCAGCATCAGACATTTCCGCTAGCTTTTGTATCAACTTTTCATTTTCTGATTAAATTGTGAACCAAAAAAAAAATCAATATAAAAAAAAAGGAAATTAAATGCAAATTATGATCTGAAATACATTTTGCAAAATGCATAACGATGAGATGGTAATAACATTTCCCTATACATATATTAGGCTCTATTCACACTAGTGAGATTAATAACAGAAGGAATGACACTGATTCGACTGCACTCGGATGGCACCCGAGTGCTGTCGGGTTTTTTTTCACAAACCCATACACTTGAATTGCCAGCACTCGGATCAAAATAGGACACGTTTCCACAATTTTGCATGAATCACATAAAATAACGGACATGTGAACTGCCCCATAGACTATCACAGGTATGAGTGCTATCCGTGAAAACATGGTTAGCACTCGTACACGAAAAACGGACATCTGAATGAGGTCTTAACCCATGATGAGTCAGTTACAACGATGGCCAGCATTTCATTGTCTGTTATTATCTGTAGTAACACCTTGCTTTTCCTCTACATTATCCTTATATATAGCCAGCACATTGCTTTTTAACTTTTAGAACAATGCTGTATCTTGGTCAGGAAAATGAGACACCACATTCTTTCCTTTTCATAATCTGAAAATAGTAAAAACAGGAAGAATCCCACTGGGATACATTTTATCAGGATACTGGCTGGGAAAAAAAGAGGCAATAACAATGAAGATGTATCGTAATTAAATATATCATCCTAGGAAATACAGCTCTCGAAGAACACATCGGCCATCATTACGAGGCTCCTAAGAGACTACAGTGCTTTGATCCATCACATATATTGATGCTTAACTAGACTAATTATTCATCCAGACATTCAGGACAACTTGGGACAACCCCATTGGGGGTCGTACGGACCATTGTCTTTTGAGTAAAGTGAAGAGGAAGAAGCAACTGAAAAGACCTTAGAATAGAAGAAAACATGAGGCCTTCTATTTCCAGGCATTTTAGTTTTAGGAAATGTGCTGTGTTTCTATAAGTACGAAAAAGGCATAGGGGTAAATCTTTAAACTTCTACTAACCCAATTTCTGCAAACCAATCAGACATTTATTTACGCGAGTCCTTTTAGTCATTACTAGGGAAACCTGCAACATCATTGATAACATTACAAGGATTTCTTTTAGGGCTCAGTCGTGTGCTATCTGTATGCAAAATGGGTCGTGAAAGGACAGCACGCTGACCGATACAAGGCAATCTGGTAGGTCACATGGATGGTCTGTACACACAGAATGAAGGTCTGTATTGGTGATGAGTGAATGTGCTGGGAAACGGTGCTATCGGTGCTAAGCGAGTGACTTCAGCGTGCTCGAATATTATGTTCGAGTCCCTGCAGCTGCATGTCTCGCCGCTGTTCAACAGCCGTAACACATGCAGGGATTGTCTAACAAACAGGAAATCCCTGCATGTGTTGCGGCTGTCGAATAGCCACGAAACATGCAGCTGCGGGGACTCGAACAAATTTTTCGAGCATGCCAAAGTCACTCGGTTAGCACCCGATATCCCAGCATGCTCGCTCATCACTAGTCTGGAGTGATGTTAAGTATTATGTTCAATTATTACGATAGGAAAATGTACTTGGCCTTTCATTAGTTCTTAAATTCTTCATGTAAAAAATGGATGCCAAAACGGACATACAGATTGCATATTGGTGGAAAGTTAGTGAAACTAAGTGCTTTTTCACACAGCTATATTTTAAGACTGGTCGCTGAACGTGTCCAATTTTAATCCATCTGGTCCATTTGGGAAAAAAAAAAAGTGCAACAAGCACTATTCTCGTCCGTTACAGACCAGACAAATGCATGTAATAGAAATAGATGTTGCGCCCGTCCGCAATTTGCCAAAATGACTGGCAAGATTTTAACAGCAGTCATCTGAACTTAGCAGGGTTCTGACAGCCACATTAAATATCAGACCAGTCACGCTCCTTTTTTGGAGCGTTTTTAGAGTCGTTTTTCTTTTACTGAAGTATTTCTTGAAATATTTTGCAGAGTTTTGGAAAAGTTTTTTCCTGAAGCGTGTTTTGGTTCCTTTTGATTTGACAGTCATTATTTTAGAGTGGATCCCATCAGAATTCGTTTCAAAAAGGGACATAGCGTAAATAAGGCTCTTAATGTATAGCGCTGTGGTCTATTAGACAGTATGTTTATTTGGCATTAGTTATTCATGGGAGAACTGGAAAATGTATTTTTGGAGTACAACTTATTAACTGAAAAAAAAAACTACCTCTAAAAGAGCATTAAAAATGTATCACTTTAATTTTTCCTTTTTTTAAAATATTTTTTCTAATCAAGACCCACAAAGCTATACATATACTGCTTTTAAAGGGAACCTGTAAGGCAGGATAACATTATTAACCTGCAGGGTTAGCAAGATGCCCAGCCATAGTACTGAAAATTCAGCACCCGAGAGAAAATGATCTTCTCGGGAGCTGCCGGCTTTCTGTAAAGTGGGGCAGAGCGGAAGTCATGAGTCATGACCGAGCTGCGATCCGGTTTCGCTCTGGCACTTTACAGAAACGGGGTGTCCCAGCCCAAGTGTGCTGCATGGGACACCAAGTTCTTTGTAACAGTCAAACTTTTACTAAATAGTCCAAATTCATCAGGTGGTGACAGGTGGGATAGGGCACAGCAATTCACATTTTTCTCCTCCTTAGTACAACTCTTCTTTAGTCCTGTTGCTAGCTCGTCCTGTACTACCTATAAGCCCCCTGATCCTGTCAGTCTCAGGAATTTTTCGTCCACCTCGGCTGTGCACTCTGGACCGGCCATCACCTTCTGTCTATGCAAGTCCGTGTCTATCTTCCACTGTGCTTCAGAGGACACGATGTGCCAGGCAGCCATTATGCTAGACCTTAGGCTCCGGACATTACAGGAGCAACCACTCGGGATCCCAGTAGTGCCTCCCACTGTGTGGAACAAGTGACCCACGCTGACCCTAGCAGCCCACTGAACCTGAACGTGGCCTTCACTTAGCAGTTCACTGTCTCTCACTGAACTCCCTCTAACCAGGAAGTGCCCACCTTTTTTTTGACACTAGTGCCCACCCACTGGGCTAGTTCTAACCTTAACCATTTCCTATCTTACATGCTAAACTTATTATTGTTATTCTATATCCTATGTAAGCACACCCAGACACTCTGACTGAGAGCTCTCTGTGCAGTGATTCAGTCAAAGTCCAGGGACATGCTTACAGTCGCTGTTCACACTGCTGTAAGTGGTCACTGCAGCTGCACTGGCACACCTGTATGACTGAAATCCAGCAACTCCTGAGAAGAATAAAGTTCCCTTCATTCTGGTAGCTTGGCTTTCAGTACGGCGGATAGGCAGTTTTCTAACTTAATTACCCTACAGATTAACGCCATATCTGCAGATTAATAGAGATTTTTGACTTGACGAGTTCCCTTTAAATTACAAAAATTCCCATATGCCTTTCAACAACAGAAAAGAAAGCAACTTCAGAATATACCATTGTCAAAAAAAGAAAATATGTTCTGGGCTTTAAGGTCAAAAGTAACCCTGATTATGAAAGTGGAAATCAGCTGTATTGACTAAAAAGTCATCAGGAGCAAGTATCACGTTAACCTATGACTTTTGTGTAACCTAAGTCACACTGATAAGGAATAATATGGGCTTTAAAAGGTTATTCCCATCTTCATAAATGGGTATTGTCAGATAAAGCTTGTAAACACAAGGAATTTTGCATTTTACTACTTATATAAATTTTCAATCTTTCTTTAGATATTTAAAAAAAATGTCTTTTATTTACAGCTCGTTGCTTTGGAGATCGACCACTGCTACAAAACAGCAGGAAATGGTCAGTGTTTACAAGCTCTTTTCTATTGAGTTTGTAAACCTTGCTTTGAAGCAGGCCAGGATTGCTAAAGAGTGCTGTTAACTCCTAATCATTGGGCAGCTTCAGTGCAGTAGTTATAAGCTAGACAGCAGTCGTGGTCGGTCTTCTAAGCAGCGAGCTGTAAACAAAAGAAAAATGATAGTATCTAAAGAGCGGCTACAAATTTTAATAATCAGTAAATTGCAAAAGTACTACATGATAATATCCATATATGAAGGTGGGAATAACACTTTATGTTCATTTATGATTATAGGACATCTAGTGCACTCCCAATGGTTTCTAGGGCTTTGATATAGATGACCAAAGTTGGGTGCAACCTGTTGTAAAGAAGGGCCCAAAAGGGAAAAGGGGCTACTTTCACCTCCAAAGCAGTATATTAAGGGGTGCAATATGATGAACTATTGGACTGCAAAGGGCCCTCATACTGCTCTTGTTCTCTTCTGTCTCAGTCCTCCCCTGTATCGCATCACAATATCATATCTAATGATTTTTTATGATCTTGTATTGTGACCTGTGACCTACCACAATGGTTGCCGGTTGCAAATTTTCCGTCGCTGGTCGCAAATTGCAATTGACTCACTTGCCATAGACTATCTGGACATAACTACTCACCTTGTTTGTTGCTATTCTCTATCTGCCGCTCCAGGGAAGGGTCTACTCCTATGATTGTTGAAGGCCTTAGTCGTATTGGTCCTCTTTGCATGACTTAAAAAGCATAAAAAAAACATAATTAAAACTGTTCTGTAAAACAAAAATCTTCAGTTTTTCATATAAGCCATTAAAAGTAAAACTGATACATTTGCTAGTAGTACTTCACAATACAATTAAATTCTAATTAGCAGAAAATCTACTGGAATTTTTTTATTTTCAAGACATTTAGAAGCATGAGGCTTAGCAGGAAAAACCTCTGTTATTCCCAAAGGAGCACAAAGACCAATCAAATGAATTGTATATATTATTTGTTGTATGTCTGATAACTCAATTATTTCAGCCATTTTTTATAACACTGTCATGATCCAGTCAGGGTTTTGAGTCCTTTTCCCGGGCTCATCATGTCAAGGGTTAACTTTGCCTGGCCTCATTTTGGATTCAGGTTTGCTATTTCTTCCTGCTGCGTCCGGCAGATCATGTCAGTTATATTTTCTGCCTACGGCGTGAGTATCTGACTTGGGTAGTACCCTGATTTGTCCTCCTGCTGCTTCTGACTTTGCCCGTGTCTGTTTTGTTCCCCACTCCCCGTCCCGACTCTGTGTTTCCCTTTCATGTTTAGGACTTTTTGGTATTTGACTCAGCTTGGACCCTGACCTGAGTCTTTTGTCTTATCTGCTCCTAACCGTTACTAATCCTTTGACTTGTCTCTGACCCTGAGTTTGTTTATTCCTTTGATACTGCGCTATAGTCT
>VIAB01003524.1:0-19955 GCA_009801035.1 Oophaga pumilio
TGCCATACAGTGTCTATACCAGCGACTCTGTGAAGTAACAGAGTACGCCATTTGCTAGCAGAAGGTTTCACCTGCACGGTGGACCCCGGGCTGCAAACGCACCTTTAATTTATATTTATTTGGAGCGTTCCGCCAGCCGTAACACCCGAGATCACAAAAAATGGAGACGTTATGTGTATCGGAAAATGGTACAATTTTTTTTTAACAAACTTTGGAATTTATTTCACCACTTAGATAAAAAAGAACCTAGACATGTTTGGTGTCTGTGAACTCGTAATGGCCTAGAGAATCATAGCGGCAGGTCAGTTTTAGCACTTAGTGAACATGGTAAAAAACAAAACAAAAAAAATGGGGGATTGCACTTTTTTTGAAATTTTTCAAGACCTGTTATGGGTCGAAACATCGCATTTACATGGCAAAATAAAGCTGTTTGAAAATGGATTCACCTGGATGGAGCGCTGTTTCTTCTGTTGTGTTCGATTAACGTGTCCAAGTTGGTTCCTTGGCTGTGAGACGAGCGCCCCAATACAGTTAGTGCTGTCAGTCTACTCTACTTCGTTTGGATGTTAAAACCAATGGTGTCATTCAAAAGTACAACTCAACCTGCAAAAAACAAGCCCTCACATGGCCATATTGACAGAAAACTAAAAAAGTTATGGCTCTGGGAAAACGGGGAGCAAAAACTGAAAACGCAAAAACGAAAATCCCTCAGGGGATTAAGGGGTTAAAAAAGGATATTCAGAAGTTAGAGTCAGTTCAAAGGCGGGCAACTAGATTATTACAATGGATGGAAGGCCTCTCATATGTGAGGTTGGAAAAGTTGGGCTTGTTTAGCTAAGAAAAAAAGACGCCTCAGAGGAGATCTCATTTACATGTATAAATACTGTATATGTGTGGCCAGTATTATTATTATTATTATTTATTTCTATAACACCATTGATTCCATGGTGCTGTACATGAGAAGGGGTTACATACAAATTACAGGTATCACTTACAGTAAACAAACTAACAATGACAGACTGATACAGAGGGGAGAGGACCCTGCCCTTTCGGGCTTACATTCTACAGGATTGTGAGGCAGGAGACAGTAGGTCAGGGGGTTGCAGCAGTTCCGGTGTTGGTTGAGGCGATATCTCTGGTAGTGGTGAGGAGGTAGCAGGGTCATTGCAGGCTGTAGGCTTTCCTGAAGAGATGTGTTTTCAGGTTCCGTCTGAAGGATCCGAATGTGTTTGATAGTCGGACGTGTTGGGGCAAAGAATTCCAGAGGATGGGGGATATTCGGGAGAAGTCTTGGAGGCGGTTGGGTGAGGAGCGAATAAGTGTGGAGGAGAGACGGATGTCTTGGGAGGATCGGAGATTACGTGAGGGAAGATATCGGGAGATTAGTTCAAAGATATATGGAGACGGCTTTGTAGGTCAGTATTAGTAATTTGAACTGGATACGCTGAGGGAATGGGAGCCAGTGAAGAGATTTGCAGAGGGGAGAAGCGGAGGAGTAGCGAGGAGAGGTGAATTAGTCGTGCAGCAGAGTTAAGGATGGATTGGAGAGGTGCGAGGGTGTTAGCAGGGAGGCCAGAGAAAAGGGTGTTGCAGTAGTCGGGCGGGAGATGATGAGGGCGTGCACAATCAATGTCAATCAATCAAACAATCAAATCAGTACAAAACAATGGCACATAACTTTTTCCTTCCAAAGACCATAGGTAGGGACAGGGGGCACTCATTATGAGTGGAAGAAAGGCAATTCCAACAGCTAAATAGGAAAGGTTCTTTACAGTTAGAGCAGTTAGAATGTGGAATGCCGACCACAAGAGGTAGCAATGGCAGACACTATTCCCTATGGGAATAAACATGCTAGAAATAGGAGGAAACCACTATGGATAAATAGAGCTGTAAGGGGCGCAATAAGTGGCAAAAAAAAAGCATTTAAAGAATTAAAGCAAGTAGGTAGTGATGAGGCATTAAATAAATACAGAAGATTAAATAAATTCTGTAAAAAGCAAATCAAGATAGCAAAGATTGAGACAGAGACTCATTACCAGAGAAAGCAAAAATAATCCCAAAATATTCTTTACCTACATAAATAGTAAGAAACTAAAAAATAATAGTGTTGGCCCCCTTAAAAATAGTCAGGGTGAAATGGTGGATGAGGATGAGGAAAAAGCCAATATGCTAAATGAGTTTTTTTCAACAGTTTACACAAGAAAATCCCATGACAGATAACATGATCAATGATAACAAAAATTCTCCATCAAATGTCACCTGCTTAACCCAGCAGGAAGTGCGGCGGCGTCTAAAAATCACTAAAGTTGACAAATCCCCAGGCTCGGATGGCATACACCCCCGAGTACTGCAGGAATTAAGTACAGTCATTGATAGACCATTATTTTTAATCTTTAAAGATTCCATAATAACAGGGGCTGTATCACAGGACTGGCGTATAGCAAATGTGGTGCCAATATTCAAAAAGGGGACAAAAGCTGAATTTGGAAATTGTAGGCCTGTAAACTTAATCTCTATTGTGGGTAAAATCCTGGAGGGTTTTCTAAGGGATACTATACTGGAGTATCTGAAGAAGAATAACCTCATGATCTAATATCAGCATGGGTTTACGAGAGACAGTTCTTGTCAGGCTAATCTGATAAGCTTCTATGAAGAGGTAAGTTCCGGACTGGACCAAGGGAACTCAGTGGACGTGGTGTATATGGACTTTTCAAAAGCTTTTGATACGGTGCCACACAAAAGGTTGATACATAAAATGAGAACAATGGGGATAAGGGGAAAATATGTGTAAGTGGGTTAAGAACTGGCTCAGGGATAGGAAACAAAGGGTGGTTATTAATGGAGCACACTTGGACTGGGTCGTGGTTAGTAGTGGGGTACCGCAGGGGTCGGTGTTGGGCCCACGTCTTTTTAACATATTTATTAATGACCTTGTAGGGGGCATGCAGAGTAAAATTTCAATATTTGCAGATGACACTAAACTCTGCAGGGTACTCAATACAGAGGAGGACAATTTAATATTACAGGAGGATTTATGATAGCTAGAAGCTTGGGCTGATAAATGGCAAATGAGCTTTAATGGGGATAAATGTAAGGTCATGCACTTGGTAGAACAAAGAAGATGTATAATTATGTGCTTAATTGTTAAACACTGGGCAAAACTGGCACTGAAAAAGACCTGAGTGTATGGGTGGACGACAAACTCACATTTAGTGGCCAGTGTCAGGCAGCTGCTACAAAGGCAAATAAAATAATGGGATGCATTAGAAGAGGCGTAGATGCTCATGATGAGAACATAATTTTACCTCTATACAAGTCACTAGTGCGGCCACACTTAGAATACTGTGTTCAGTTTTGGTCTCCGGTGTATAAGAAGGACATAGCTGAACTGGAGCGGGTGAAGAGGAGAGCGACCAAGGTTATTAGAGAACTGAGGGGGTCTGCAATACCAAGACAGGTTATTACACTTGGGGTTATTTAGTTTGGAAAAAAGAAGGCATAGGGGTGATCTTATTACAATGTATAAATATATGATGGGACAGTACAAGGACCTTTCTAACGATCTTTTTACTCTTAGACCTCTGACGGGGACAAGGGGGCATCCTCTACGTCTGGAGGAAAGAAGGTTTAGCCATAATCACAGACGCAGATTCTTTACTGTAAGAGCAGTGAGACTATGGAACTCTCTGCCGTCTAATGTTGTAATGAGTGATTCCCTACTAAAATTTAAGAAGGGACTGGATGCCTTTCTTGAAAAGTATAATATTACAGGTTATATACACTAGATTCCTAGATATTGCGTTGATCCAGGAAGCTAGTCTGATTGCCGTATGTGGAGTCGGGAAGGAATTTTTTTCCCCAATGTGGAGCTTAGTGTTTGCTGCATGTTTTTTTTTTGCCTTCCTCTGGATCAACATGATAGACTATGGGTTGAGCTAGATGGACTTAAAGTCTCCCTTCAACCTTAAATACTATTTTACTATGTATAACAGCTTTTAAAAAAGAACTGGATGATTTCCTCAATACACATAGTATTGTGGGTTATAGTTAATTTAGTGACAAAATGCACAATTGGTGGTGAAAGGTTGAACTTCATGGACCAAGGTCTTTTTTAAATGTATGTAACTATATAACCAAATACTTCAAAAAAGGGAGAAAACGGAGTGTATGTTTCAAAAGAGTACAAACAATCTTTATTAAATTAGTTGACAGACAATTACACTACACATTAAAAGGTGCAAAAAAAGGACATGCAATAGTGATACCCATCCATAGATAATTAACCAAAAAGAGGCCAAATTATAAACGCTCATCCATATATGGACAATCAAAAAAACCCAAAAAAATATATGAACGAAGGAGCCAAATATAGAAAAATGCAAATGCAATTTTTATTAATGAATCACAAAAAAGTTTTTTTTAAAAGAAGTACATAAACATAATCCAAAATATCAATGACAAGAGAGAAGGCAAAAAAACCTAGATACCGCTATTCAGTAAATTGAATGTCTAAAGTCATATAACATGGAATGCTAAGTATGATATTAGAACAGATATATATCAGGACACTGTGATGTAATTATTCAAAGCTGTCCATCAAAAGTAAATGGAGTGCACAGTGCACCAGTCAGTAAGAAATCATCGAGATGAACAATTTGTAATTTGAAACAGCAAAACTGCATTGAATACTAGAGACATAATCATATAGATGGACAGTGTTGAAAAACCACCACAGTATCCTAAAGTAGTACATCCAAGATAGACATGCATAAGAGAGGCCACAAACCCTATAGCAGCATATAAAATTCATAAGGTGCAAATACACATGAATATGTGCATAAATATATATCTTAGAACCAGGCAGAAGCCTATAAATCAAATCAATATAAAAATATAAGATATATACAAGAGAAAGTGCACCTGCAAATGCTGCTCTGATGATTGTAGAGAACTATAGCATACAAGTGTATATCAGTGAACCAGATGAATATGTCAGTCAGCAGGGCATGTGCAAATGCTACTCATTGCTATAGGTTATATATTAAATGGGATTCATCAAATCAGGCAATATACAAATATATATCACAGAGAACTGTACATGTAAAATGCTGCTATTGTCATATATATATACACACACAGGCATTAGTCCGTAATCCTAATGGGTATGAAAGTTAGCAGGGGGTATGCAAATACTACTATCATTATTGAAGGCTAAACCCCCAAATATATTGCGAAACGTTCCTCCCATATGGTCATATATGCCTAAAAAGTGTGTTAAATCGATAGCCAGCATAGACAGTTAATCAAAGACATGTATAATAGGGCATCCAAACTTACTGAACAACGGGCAGGAGAGCCCCGACGCGAGTTTCGCTAAGTTGCTTCCTCGGGGGGCAATAGTGATACCCATCCATAGATAAACCTTACAATCCATAGTGTACTTCCCCTTGAGAAAGCATGGCGTATTGAACAAGCGAAACACGCGTTGGAGTTGTTCATCTCTGTGTGACTCCCCCATCCTCTTATAAACTTGGGTAAAATGCCTTCCTTTATACCTTATGTTCTATGCAGCAATTTTACCTATATTCTAGGCTGATTCTTCCCTTGCGATTGATTACCTGAGTGTGCCTTCCCTGTATGCAATATTTATGCTTACTATAGTTTTCTCACACTTGTGGAAAATGTGGCCACTGTTGAATTATAGGCACCCTCTCGCAATCAATTGCTTCATGCGGTAATATTTTTTGCCGTAACCTTTTGGCATCTTAAGTGATGTGTATGGATTATAAGGTTTATCTGTGGATGTGTATCACTATTGCAGGTCCTTTTTTTGCACCTTTTTAATCTGTAGTGTAATTGTCTGTCATTTCATTTCATAAAGATTGTTTGTACTCTTTTGAAACATACACTTCGTTTTCTCCCTTTTTTGATATGTTAATTTGGAGTGGTTTCCATTCCTTGTGTTTAAGGACACCGTTGTGGTGCCGTGTTCACAATTAATAATGAGACTAGGCTTTGTTTAATAACCAAATACTTGTAGGCTGTAGGCATATATTAACATAACACAATATTTTGTGGACAGATGGTCGTTCTTCTACCACTCAAGCCATTCATGAATGCTTAATTTTTTACCATCACAGGATCAATATGAGCTAATTACTAACAAAAATCCACCGAGTGGGGCAGATTTACAAAAACTATCTATGTACATTGTAAGGGATCAGCTCTCTGGAAGATGCTAGTGCACACACAAATATCCGGTTCAAAACAAATGAGCGATTTATTAAATGTCCACAACTGTCCAGGTTAACAAAACAAAACAGCCTTTTCCAGCACAAACAGATAACATAAAAGTGTATAGTCCATTTAGAGGTATGGGCTCACCTGTTCAGACACACTCACAGCTTGGCAGAATCTGTCTAACAACAACAAAGGTGTTTCCACCTCTAACCCCAGACACTGAATGAGGCAGCTGAACTGCCTTATTAATACCATTCCAAATCCTGGAACTACAGATAAGGGAACGACCAGTCCCACCCTGCTCTATGGCTGTTCCGAAAACCCGGACCCAAAATCTGGGTCCATTTATAAAAACACATCTCAGCACTATACAAGCTAGAGCCTGCTTCTACCGGTCCCACATCACTAAAGCTTGGCACCTCGGTGACACATACTTCCCATCCTGGACTTGTGCAGCTGTCACCTTACAACAGGTAGACAAAAGTATCTAAATTTACAAAAAATGTACCATACAACATGAAACACTGTGATTCTTTTAGTGAATTTTAAGATGCCTTGTTCAAGTTAAATTGTCTTAAAAATCAGGATATTAGTTGCATTAGGTGAATAAAAATCCAATATCACTGCACAACGGAAAGTCTCTTGGTAAATATAGCGATAATCACTTTAGCTAGCAGTCAACAATTAAGACTAAAATTTTTCTCTGTGTGCTTCTTCATTAACAGAGAGATGCTAACAAAATAGTGAAAATAAATTCTCCTTAGTAGAATGGCTGTCGCCAGTCCACACCAGGGACATCAGGAATGCAAATATGAAAATGCAATGTCTCAATGTCATTTCTACCATAATCCAATTTCAAAACAATCCACAGATAGATCTGGGGTCAGGGAACATAACTGCTTTTTTGGTTTCAAGCACCAGGGTTTTGGGCTTTTGGAGACCAAAGAAATGTAATATCAATCCGAATTATGGATATGTGATAGTCATGTTTGATGTATCTAGTACTGATTAAATAAATTAGAGTAGAATTGAATTCTACTTGAATTTTATAAAAATCTGCTTCCTCCAAAATACAGATTTTTGCTCATACGCTTCCGTGAAGATTCAGCAAAATAGCAGCCACTGGTCGCCATTTTTCTGAATCATGTTCCCTGTGCCATCAAATGGTTGAAAAATGTTTTTTAAAAAAAACCTTTTACAGTCACCTAACCGCTCACCTCTCTGGTCCCTCTGTTACTCACTGCTACCCCTCTGGCCCTCATCGCATCTTCTCATCCCTCGGCATTCACTTTGGAATCATTGGACCTCCGCTGTACTAAGTTTTTGAATGTCACTGCACCCAGTACAGATCTGTGCAGATGCATGAAAGGTTAATGCTATCATGATATCACTATGTGCATCGAAAGATGAGCCTCCTGGCCATAAGAGCTTACACTTTGCATAAGAGAGAGACTTACCCAGTGACCCAATAACTTTGCCTTACAAACTGTGCTCTACTGGGGACTGCTGAATTCTGATGACGACCACTGTACAAGGCATTATAATCTATAAAATTTCACGGATGCAGAGCATTATGGGAAATTCTGCACAGCAATACAAAATAATGTTTTCCTGCTCTTTGATGCTTCATTACTGTGGGAAGTGGTGCTGAGGTTTTTTGTGAACTTCTAATCAATTCTCAAAATGTTTGAATTTGCGTGAAACTGCAAATTTTAAGAAATTTGACGTGAACTTGATTTTTCGTGGATCAATCCACTCATCTCTATAAATTAGGCTAAAACATTCAGAAAAAAAGGTGAACTGCTAGGATGAATCAGGGCCATAATCCTTATTTTTCTTTTAATATAACTATCAATGCATAAAAAATGTCTAAAGCAGAAGAATTCAGGTGTAGGAAAGGTGATGCCATACAATTCTCAAACTGTCACATGAATACATCAAATATCACCAATTAAACCCACAGCGCTGTGAAAATTTTTTAGGCAGGTGTGGGAGAATATGGTGCAAAATAAGAATGGTTTTTAAAATAGAATTGTTAATAGTTAATTTTTTATCATTTAACAAAATAAAAAAATTGAATAAACAAAAGAGAAATGTAAATCAAATCAATATCAGGTGTGATCACCCTTTGCCTTCAAATCAGCATCAAAGCATTAATATAGTTACACTTGTACATGGCTTTTGACCTTGAGGAGTTTATTCCAAAAATCTTGGAGAACTAACCACAGATCTTCTGTGAATGTAGACTTGTGAAGAGCCTTCTGTCTCGTCATGTAATCCAAGACAGACCCGATGATGTAGAGATCAGTGCTCTGTGGGGGCCATTTCAGCACTTCCAGGACTTCTTGTTATTATTTATACTGAAGATAGTTCTTAATGACTTTGGCAGCATGTTTGAGGTCCTAAAGCTTTTGAACAGTACTGGGTAGACAGATGGTGAGGTACTGTACTAATAATTTTACCCTTTAAGGATAAAATATACACGGTGGTTAACTGCAGATATTTCGCTTATTCTGTAGCACTGGAGATCAGAAAAAAAAAAAAACGAAGGACCTCGTTCCGAAACGCGCGTCGGGGCAGACGCGCCGATCCTGGCTCCTGGCTGCACACGTGTGGGAGAGGCGATTGTTTGGCACTTGCCACCACCGGTAATTACTATGTCTCTCTCTGCACTTTATATTGGTTGTCTGCATGTCAGACATATAAGTTCAGCATTGCTTATTATTAGACTATAGGTGCTTTAGTGGACATTTGTCCCAGGCTGATATATGGAGCTTGTTTATCTGGCGTTTTAGATACTGCCTGTTGGACAACCATTTATACCATTATTGCCGGGGTGCTGGGATCAGCCAGTCTTCCCACATCCAGGCTGTTTGATTGTTCCTGCCGTTCATTTGCTGGACTGTGTCCTTGCCTTGTTAATCTGTACACTTATTCATGTTGTTGTAATAAAGATTTGTATTTTCACTATCCCTATCCCCTTTTATCGTCTTTTTTGTGATGGGCACATCACATTTCCCTATTAGCACTGGAGATCAGCAAATTGATCTGAAGATAATCAAGTTCGAGTTGAATTTCATGAAATTTGCAGAAAAAATTGCAAAAGAAATAATCTTTTCCCGTGTTGGTGGACCATCAGAGAGTAGGCTGATGTAGATTTATATGTATACTATATAGTAAATATTTTAATAAAACAACATGAAACAATCATGTTTAGCACTTAGAAAGAGCCTTACTTTTGCATGATATTCTAAGCCTTTCTACATGTAATATTCATAAGTCATTTTCTCTTCTTCCTTGTATTGATTCCTTGCTGTTTGCACTGTTCCACTAGAAAACATTGTTCAAGGAAGAAAAATAAAATCACTTCCATGGTGCTCTTAGAATCTTATTTCAAGCCAAATCAAGACAAATTGACTTGGTATGGACAACGCAGAAGTGAGAACCTCAAGCTGTGAGAGCTTTCATTTCAACCACAGTACTCTGATGACAATGTTTGGGAGCTTGCCAACATTAATTGCTCAAGTTTGTTTGCAATTTTTATTTGTGGATTGTTGCCTAGATATTAAATTATCCAACAAAGCTTCTTGTAGGAGTCATGGAAGATTTGAGCAAGCAAGTACATTAGCACAGCAAGTCTTAACAAAAGTGCACTTAAATCAAGCGCACGTTGAGCAGAGTATTCTTTTATTTTTAGGTATTGCACGGATGTTGAACCTTTTTCTAGTGAATGATAGTTTAACAGCAACATAAACATACTATAATAATTGATGCGTGCAGAAATAAACTCATCTCAGCTTTGCAACCCATTCAGATGGGAATTTATGGATCACAGGGTAACATTAAAGCTGTAGTAAATCTATGAAATTTCTCAGTATACTACTGCCTATAATCTAATACACATACTTCAAAAGAAGAGATGCCCATTTATCTTAAATTGTTGATAGTGATCAATATCACAAAAACATGTATCATGGGCATAATAAGTATGGAATGAATATAATGGGATAATCGCTAAATAATAATAAGATACAAGGAAAAGAAAAAAATGATCAAAAATTCCCAAATGAACAATAATATGGTACAAAAAAGCTTTATTAGGTGAGTACAATATAGGGGAGCACTGAAGGACAAAGCAACATGCCATTTAGCACATGTGGGAAAAGAAAAGGACGCACATGGGAGGGATATATAGAGGAAAAGAAATATAATCCATCATACAAGCAATAAGCTGCAAGTGCAGGCTGACATCTTATAATGTATATTGCATCATCCCAAATGGCCAGAAAGGTAAATCTCAAATAGCTGCAAGTGTAGACCATGAAGAAGGCAAATACGCCGAATTGCGCGTCGGGGTGGTCGTACTGAGTGAGTCGTCCCTGGTCTGCAGCGGTAATGATACTACTTGTTATTCCTTTGGTCTCATTTATGTAATTGAATGGTCATGTTTTGAGACTTATTTTATTGGCCAAATGGGATAGTGCAATATATAAGATAGACTTTGAGATTTACCTTTCTGGCCATTTGGGATGATGTACCATATTATTGTTCATTTGGGATTTTTTGATCGTTTTTTTCTTTTCCTTGTTTGCACTATCTATAATCTGCGGTGATTTCAGCGAAACTCTGATTACTGCTGTTATCCTGTTAAATTAATCTGTCAAACTCTGAGAGTGGTATTCAATGCACATGATTCTGAGGCCACCTGCAAGGTGATCGCAGTGTGTCATGAATTGCTAAAACAGTTGATGTCTTGCTAAAGACCCCTAATGGCTGCCATGTTACTACTCCTATAAAACCTTCTTAGGAGACCAGGATTTTAGCAATATATTGCAAAAAATTTGCATTGCGAAATACAAAACAATCAGATGATCGCAGGTTCATATGTCCTAAGGGAACTAAAAATATAGCAAAGCGTTTAAAAAAAATGTCCAAAATATAAAGAAAATTAAAAATTAAAAACACTTCCCCCATTTACAGCTTTAAAATATAGACTTTTTAAAAAAAAAAACTTTTTTTTGGTATTGCGGCATTCGTTACATCTATCAAAACTTGAAATTATTTAATATAAATAGTAAATGTAAAAAAAACACCTGCACCTCCTACAAAAATGCTATGAAAAGTGATAAAATATCATACATACCTTAAAATGGTATCAATAAAAACATCAGCTCGCCAAGCGAAAAAAAAAGCTCTGTTACTGAAACAAAACAGGAAAAAAAGATACGGGTATCAGAAAATTACGACACAAACTAATTTGTTTTCTTTACAAATTTTGGAATTTTTTTTCATGATTAAAATTTTTTTAAAAAAGTTTGGTATTAGTGTAATTGTAATGAGCTGAAAAATTTTCAATTTGCCAATTCATAAAAGTCCAACAGCCAGCGACAAGTCATACCTTTTTGTTGGCACCAGGGCCGGACTGGCCATCAGGCAATTCTGGCAAATGCCAGAAGGACCTGACTGGTCGTGGGCTGCCTTGTCTGCTAAGTTAACAGAATCAGTGCAAGACACCCATACTGTTAACAGTGTGACGGAGCACAAAGTCGCTGATTCCTTCACTTACCCCAGCCGGCCACAGGTATCATTAGAAATATTGGTCTTGTAGTAAATCTTGCTTTCTTCCATCCAGGGTAATTTTAGTAATACATCCCCATCTGGTGCTTGGAGACGATTGCGTGATGATTGTGTGATTGCAAATTCCAGGGCTGAATTTCAGTCCCAGTCTGTACCTGACTGGCACCCTAACCTTATATGCCTTCTCCTAGGCTAAAACCCTACAATTTTAAAGGCAGGTAGGATCAGATAAAGTTCTTATTAAAAACGCCTTAGGCTGATGGGAGAAGTGCTCAGTCAGAAGCAGTATACAGCAAATATCAAAAAATGACCAGCATCTTCAAACAGAACAAGACAAGTGTGAACATATAAAAGCTGTCACAACTATTCAATATAACCAATAAATGTAGTTACTTACAATTGACCTCTTTGTTGAGACCCTAACCTTACATGCCTCTCCTGGGCTAAAAGCCCACATTTTTTAGGGCAGGCAGGATCCAGCTTTTGGTTATATTGAATAGCCATGACAGCTTGCACCTGTTCACAGTTGTCTTATTCTGCTTGGAGATGCTGGTCAGTTTTTTGATATTTAATATGGAGTCTTTCAGGGTTCCATCATGGTACTCACCATTTCCTTTAAAAGAAAGGCAGCAAGCTGTGCTATTTGTAAAATGACAGAATCTGTCTGATTGGTTTCTCTGTAATGATGTGCACTATTTAAACCTGGCATGTTACACCATTTTCTATGCTTGAAAAAGACCTATGGCTGGTCGAAAAGTTGCATTAATGGCAGAATTAATGGAACCTTGACATTTTTTTTTTAAATTGGATGCTGTCTCTTTCTTCTATAGAATCTGTCACAGAGACAGAGTCTTCCCAACCCAGATGTGAACCTAGCCTTAGCTGTTTGAGAATGAACAACATTTAAGGGAAGGAGAAAGTGGCTCATAATTGGAACAAGTAGCATATTTCTCTAATGAAATGTTTTACAAAGTATCTTGCATTGACTTTTACTGTTCATTTATGTAAATTTGTTTGAAAGTACAGTACACATTTAAGAATTTATCTTAAAACTAAATAGAAGCAAAGATCTATGACTCTGTGCCCATGTGGCAGAAAGCGCAAGAGAAATTTGTAACACTTCTCTGCCTGACTAATCCCCAATTAATAGACATAAAAATTCTGTGATTTGTAAATTATTCACTTTACTAGTAATAGTTCACATTGCAACAAATTAATGTGTGGATTTAATTAAGATATTATTCTCTTTTGAAAGGCTCTTTAAACTTTACATTTAATTCAATGTCAGTGTTAAGCAGAGGGTACTATTTTTGCTAGCTATAAGTGCTTAAAATTACAATGCTTCAATTTCATTTATGCTTCAATTTGTTGGGGAGCACAAGCATAAAAAGATAATTAGTTTACTTTATTAATAGCTATAAAATGAAGCAAATTTTAGGCTCCAAGTGTGATTCAAGTAACTACCCTTGTGAATATACAGTATGCGTACAGTAGATATACCATGTAAGATTGATATCATTCCTCTGTTCATTGCAATTGTAAAAATTGAATTTGAGAATATCAGAGCTATTACAATGCTTTAACCAGCGACGACGAATTCCTTGTAAAACACAAAGGTCCCTCAAATATTTTTTTTCATAAGTATGTATTGTGTTTGACCTAGAAGTTGTGGGACATCAACTCTCAGTGACTTTCTAAGAGGTAAGAGGAGTAATATGCCTATACATAATTAGTAATCAGTAGATATTAGTGAATCACTAGAATTTTGGCCCACTAATCTTTGCAGAATTGTTGTAATTCAGCCACATTGGAGGTCAAGGTCATGCCACAGCATATCAATTGGATTCAGGTCAGGACCTTGACTAGGACACTTCAAAGTTTTAATTTTGTTTTTCTTAATCCATTCAGAGGTGGACTTCCTGGTGTGTTTTGGATCATTGTCCTTCTGAATAACTCAAGTGCTTTTCAGCTTGAAATCATGAAATCTCTTTCCAGAGACCTTAACTTTTGCAGACATGTCCTGTGGTCTGATGAATCTAAAATTGAACTTTTTGGGCATAATGACCATCGTTACATTTGGAGGAAAAAGAGAGAAGCTTGGAAGCCTAAAAACACCATCCCAACTGTGAAACACGGGGGTGGCACCATCATGTTGTGGAGTTGTTTGGCTGCCGGAGGGACAGGTGCACTTCACAAAATAGATGGCATCATGAGAAAAGAAGATTATGTGGCCATACTGAAGCAACATCTCAAGACTTCAGTCGGGAAGTTAAAGTTGAGGCGGAAATGGGTCTTCCAAATGGACAATGACCCAAAATATACTGCCAAAATGGTAACAAAGTGGCTTAAGGATAACAAAGTCAATGTTTTGGAGTGGCCATCACAAAGCCCTGATCTCAATCCTATTGAAAATTTATGGGCAAAGTTGAAAAGGCGACCTACAAACCTGAGTCAGTTAGACCAGTTTTGTCAGGAGGAATGGGCCCAAAATCTGATCAACTATTGTGAGAAGCTTGTGGAAAGATATCCCAAACATTTGACCCAAGTCATTCAGTTTAAGGGCAATGGTACCAAATACTAATCAATGTATGTAAACTTAAATTAAATTAAAATGCCTTAAAACATTCTCTCTCTCATTATTCTGCCATTTGGCACATATTAATAATTATGGTAATCCTAATTTACCTAAAACGGGAAAGGTTTATTCTGATTTCAGGTCAGATATTGATAAAAACATGCATATGTGTCTTTTTATATAGTATATGTAAACTTCTGGTTTCAACTGTACCATGTAAGACTGATATCATTCTTCTGTTTATTGGAATTATACATACTGAATTTGAGAAAATCAGAGCTATTATAATGCTTTATCCATTGACAAACTCCTTGTAGGATACAAACCTTACTCAAATATTTATTGTGTTTGACCTAGACTGTAGACTATGCCTCTCTTTCCATAGCCCTCATTAGGGCATATAAAAGCAACAGAATGCCATCTCCCACCAGCCGTCCAGATATCCATCCATCCATCAGCAGCTGCATAATATGCTTTCAACGGAAATGGACAAGCATTATGAGGTACATTCAGACATCAGTTCATCACGTAAAAGTTCTGTGCTTTTTATGGATAGAGTTTGTACCTATATTGTTCCAATTGCAGCCCAAGTAGTCAACATCAAAACAATGGGACATGTTGTATTTTTATCCAAGTCAAGAATATACATTAACTCGCCAAAGGAAATCTATGGGTCTGTGAAAAAAAATCGGACAGTGTATGGATGCCATCTGTGTGCTGTCTGTTTTTCTCTGACTATTTGATAGGAGAAGCTTGAGAAACTTCCATCAGTTTTCCATTGCATTCAAGATAAACTGTTGAAATTGATGGTAAAAACTGACTGATGAAAATCTGATCCAAAACATCAATCTAAATTGGTCAGTTTTTTGTGTACGAAAAAATCACTGACATCTAAATGAGACCTAAAAAAGCAGATTTGGTGCAAAATTGTCTGTGACTGCCCAATTCATTTGATTAGAGCTTGCAGAAATCCATGTACTTGCTGCAGAAAAATAAAACAACTTCATTCAAATGAATAGGACTGATTTTCCGAAATGTCTACAACAAATCTGCTGCCGGAGAATTTATTAGTAACGCAGACAACCTTATGCTAATATTTGCAGATTACCGACGAACTATGCACATTTATATTTGGAATATACAGATATAGCAGAACTAAAGATTTGAAGGAGGAATAACATAGCCACCTTGTGGTATCCAGCGAGTCGAGTGACATACATAGCAATCACCTGCCTAATTTACAGCTTTGACCTTTAAAAATTATATGAACGATAAGCATATTATACAGACTGCTGCTCCATTCACACTAATACATGCCATGGTTTTGTGCCTGGGGGAAGTAGGGGCTAGGACTACAGGCCCATCTCTTGTAGAAGTCTGCTAGCCGGTATTCCTCAGCAGTAATAATAGTGTGATGCTGAAAAATCCCTTTTAATAATGAACTCATGCTCATCCTAGCACGTTGGCTCAGTAGTTAGGACTGCAGTCTTGCAACACAGGGGTTCTGGGTTCAAATCTCACCAAGGACAACATCTGTAAGGAGTTTGTATGTTCTCCCCGTGTTTGCGTGGGTTTCCTCCAACACTCCAAAGACATACTGATAGTGAATCTAGATTGTGAGCCCCAATGGTGGCAGTGCCAATAGTGTCTGTAAAGTGCTGTGGAATATGATAGCGCTATGTAAGCATAGCAGAATAATAATAAATTAATAATATTATAATATTATATTGCAATCACATTTAGGGCACAGTAAGATGGCCGTATAAATTGGACCAATATCAGACTTCAACACTCGGCTGGTCCGAAGCTGTAACACTCAGGTCGGGAGAGTTGCCAGCCAATCCGTGCATTACCGTCCGATCTCGGGGCCCTAACTGCAAGGCGGTTAAGCTGTAGAATCGAATACCGCCCATTTACAAGTGGAGCTGTACCTGTATAAAAAACCTAAACTTTTTTCTAATCTCATATAACCCCTGTTATTACAGTAAGAAGTCAAAATATGTTACAAATTTTATAGAAAACATTAAGCGACAATCTGGCTACTAGTCTACCAATGAATACATATTTAAAATATAATTCCTATAATTTCCATACTCTTGTATCGTACTGCCATAAAACCAGCTCAAGTTTGACTCTTATGATAGAAACCTACAATCCTCATTGAACATATCCGCACTTGATTACAGTGCCATAGCAACAGAAATTTGCATAAAGAGAAAAAATGTGCTTTATATAATGCAGGAAAATGTGCAAAAAAAAAGAATAAAATAAACTGGAAAAGTGGAACGCTATAAGGCTAAAATTAACCACTTCACTTTACAATGACAGATATCTACTATACCAGTGCCATGCCAGGGATGTCGGCTCCTGGTGTCCCAATGCTCTTGTGCCATTGTTATACCACTGCAGACAACCAGTGGTCACTGATATGCTGCTTCGTTCATACATTGTATCTAGGACATCAATCCTCGTACATCTGGGGGAGTCCATTATACTGATTTACTGCAGTGTTCACATGGCATACCAATGTAACAGAAGCCCCTTGAGATCTGTCACCAACATCATTGGAAAAACATTGGTGGGGGATGTATCTGTTACTTTAATTTTACTCTGGGGGATATGGTATTTATGAAGTAGTCATCCAAGTAGTGGACAACTCGTTTATGGAACATTTTGGTCCATCAAAGACTTGTTTATTTCTAACTAATTGAACAAAAAACACATTTATTATGATATGCACTTACCTTTAAAATAAGATAAATAATATTTACTATAAGATGAAATATAGTAAAAGACCTGTGTCAACTGCTGTCCAATTTGAAACATTTTCTTAAAACATTTATAATTTAAACAATAAAAGCCTAAAATAACTTAAAGGGAATCTGTCAGCATGATCTCCCAGACACATGCACTTAACCATTCTCCATTGTCCAGTCTCTAGCTACATGTCCGCAGTCACTCTGTGTGACTATGAGCACGCTGTGAGGGCTCTCCAGTGCATGACTGCAAGTATCTGTCACGCACAGTGTAAGAGAGACTAAGTGCAACACAAAGGGATAAGGGGAAGGGGGCCAAACACTATGGAAGGGGGGAGTGGAGACCCCTAGACAGATTTAACGTCACCCTGTCTGCCCTATTGTCCCTATATATATATTTCGCACCTATCGCCGAGCAGGATACCTAATCCCTACATGACCCTGGCGATAAGTCCTGCACCGGGAAGGACAGGATAGGCGCTAGTCAATCCCCACTACCGCTAAAGATAGATAGGATAAACAAAACAAGGGAGATACTTAGCATGAGTAGACTCAGAGAGAAATACAGATGCCCTTCAAACTCCAAAGAGGACACTAGCAGACTGCTACAGCTCCAAGCCTCAACAGGGAAGTGCAAATAGAAAATATTGCCCACAACTCCCAACAGCAAGTTGGGCGTTATAAACACCCAGATCCAGGTGTGATAATTAGAGCCGGGGGAGGTGGCCACTGGGTTCTAGCATCAGAAGGACCTGGCAGAAGTCTGCTAAGCAAACTGTTGAGACCCTCTGCAGCCAGATGCAGTGCAACTATCTCCAAACATAGAATTTTTTTCAGACCTGCTCCGTAGCACCACCTCTGCAGTCAGGACAAAACGAGAATTGCAGGTTGGAGACAAATACACCACTTGATTATCAAGCTCAAGTTTCCCAAAAGTTAATCGAGTTTCTTTTTGCTTTGGGATTGCAGGACATGCCCCAATAAATTGTCCCTTCCTCCCACAAAAAAAACATACACCCTTTTTATTGAAAATGTCAGAAGAAAGGTGAGATATAAATGCACCTCCCAACTGCATGGGTTCCTCAAACTCCGCAAGTATAGCTTCACCCTCGGACCTTTCCTCCAACACCGGGATCTTGTTCCAGAAAGAGGGCTCAGACGAAGGTGGTCTTACCCATTTGTCCCTCATGCGTCTATCCACCTGAATAGCCAAAAACATGGCAGCCTCCAAAGACACTGGAGTTTCATACACTGCTAATGCATTTTTTTAACCTTTCAGTGAGGCCCTGAAGGAATTGGCATCTGAGAGCCAGATCATTCAATTTGGTATCAGTTGAACACCTGTGGAATTCAGAGTTATATGTCTACTAACTGATTCCCTTGCTGAAAGCAATGCAGCATGGATTCAGCCAAGGAAATATGGCCAGGATCATCAAAGATAAGGGCTAGGGCCCTGGAAAACTCTTCCACAGACTGCAGAAACATAGAATCTTGTGGCAGAGAAAAAGCCCAGGACTGAGGTTCCTCCTGCAACAGTGAAATAACAATTCCTACTCATTGCTCATTTCCAGAGTAAGGATGCAATTTAAAGTACAATTTGCATGCCTCTTTAAACACAAAAAAACTTGTCCCTACTGCCAGAAAACCTGTCCATGAGGGCAATTTTGGGTTCAAGTTGGACCTGCCTACCTGTAGCGTCATTCACAATAGGAGCCTCCAGCCACTGCCATTGCCAATCCATGAAAAAAAAAGTGTCAGTTTTATTTTTTTTTTCTCTTTTACAAATGTGAATGACGGGTGATAATGTCACCCACAGTGTAGGACAGACTAAGTGCAACACAAAGGGAAAAGGGGAAGGCAGGCCAAACACTAGAGAAGGGGGGAGTGGAGACCCCTAGACAGATCTAACGTCACCCTGTCTGCCCTATTGTACCTATATAGGATAAACAAAACAAGGGAGACACTTAGCTTGAGTAGACTCAGAGAGAAACACCGATACCCTCCAAACTCCAAAGAAGACACTAGCAGACTGCTACAGCTCCAAGCCTCAACAGAGAAATGCAAATAGAAAATATCACCCACAACTCCCAACAGCAAGTTGGGAGTTATAAACATCCAGATCCAGGTGTGATCATTAGAGCCGAAAGAGGTGGCCATTGGGTCCTGGCATCAGAAGGACCAGGCAGAAGTCTGCAAAGCAAACTGCTGAGACCCTCTGCAGCCAGATGCAGTGCAACAGTCTGCAGCCTCTGACACATCGGTGACAGTTCTGATTTACATATATGCAGTCACATATCAACTAGATGGGCACAATCTTTCTCCATACAAGTGTAAGTGTATTGCGCCAGCTGGCAACAGTCAGAATGTGAGTATTGCATACGTGCAGTTACATGGCAGCATCGGAGAATCCTCACAGCGCACAGTGCGTGAGTTGTGAGTATTCACAAGTCTGCAGTCACTTGAGGACTTTTACCTTAAGACCAAACAACCCCTTTAATCCTCATATTCATATGAATTACAATTATACCAATTCAGTCAGGGAGCAATATAAATAAAAGGTGTGAGTGACATTATCTTTCAAATAGCAAAATAACCATATGAACAGTCTTGGTGGGGTGGAGCATTGACAAATTATCATTATAGTATTTGTTATAAACAGAATTGAGCGAAACAGGTCGTTCAGATTCATAAGTCGCTGACTTTCGCCAAAGTCGGGTTTCGTTGGCCAAAACCCGTCCATAGCGTGAGGTTGGCCATGTGGTCGGCAAAACAAGCGCCAAAGTTTGTTTTCCCAGAATGCTTTCAGG